>WSYH01015262.1:0-14514 GCA_036426205.1 Ascaphus truei
TCAGTGTATAGTGCCGTGAGTATAAACCCTCTGTCAGTGTATAGTGCCAGTATATACCCTGTGTCAGTGTATAGTGCCGTGAGTATATACCCTCTGTCAGTGTATGAGTTGTGACTGTCAAGATACAATAGATTTGTTTCAAACACAAGGTTGACATTTTTTAGGAAAGGAAAGGTTACTGGGTATACCAAATAATTAAACCATGGGGAAGGATGTTGACACGGCACGTAGTTGCTTATTTGACCCAGGAAGGAATTTATTGTTCCCCTTATGAGGACGTTATTCGATGAGCTTCATGGTATCATTTATTTGCCTTCTTTTCGATCAACAAGTACTTAACTACAAACGTAGGATACGTATCTGGGAGTCTGACACATTTAACATATGCTGCCAAACAACGCGATAGGCAAGTCTTTTGTTCACTCTCCACTCTTGTCCCCCTGGAAATCTTGCTTCTGACTACCATTGATGATCACCCCCCGGACTCCAACAGGAATGGCCCGCTGTGCCCCACCGTTCTCCCGCAGCCCCCCAGGCCCTTTGTCCCAGAGAGCCAAGAGCTTTTCGCGCACCCCAACGCAACGACCAGTATCCTTCTTTCCTGTCCGCGCCTCCCATTTAGCTCCCTGCCCACTTCTTTCCTTTTACTTGATGGCTTCTTCCCCGTCTCTGTTCCCCCCATCTCTTTTTTCCTAAACCCCCAACCCCACCATCCTTACCAACTTCTTTTTCGGGGGCCCTTTTTCCCCCGTCCTCCTTCAACGCACTTAACATCTTTGTTCCACCAACCCCTGCACAAAATAACAAGTACATTAACCCGCTGCCCCAGGCAACTATTAAGCCCATCGTCCAATTTTATGTTGCAGCAGGCGCCAGCACCAGTTTCATGGTCTCTCCTATTTCTCAGTGCGTGCCTGTAGTTTGGACGATGATGTTGCGCCGTACCCTTCAAGTGACCCCCGGTCTCGGGCATCCATCCTGATTTGGAGTTTAACATGTCACAAAACACGGGACAACTGCGCGGACGCCGCGCCCCATTTGATTGACCATGTACCCAAATGGGGTTAGAACCGCGCTGGAACCCGGGCAACGTCGGATGGCCGCAACTCTTCTCCCTAATTTGTGCCTTTATGTGTGGCTTTACACGTTGGTACTTAAACTTCACTAGCCTAGGGATTCATTGCGGGCCAAACCTTGAGGGCCTAGGGAGGAAAGGCGTCTAACGGCCCTTCGTGTGATTTTTTGACGAAGATCGAAACGGGGGATCAGACAAGACCACACCTGAAACCCTTTGAATTTTAGCCTCGGGGGACGCACCTGTTGTGTCGTATGCCAATATTTTGCCTAGAGGCCGTCTAGCCAGCGCAGTGAGAGCGCTGCTTGACAACCCCAGACAGTTCGGCCTTAAGCGGCGCCAATCAGAAACCAGCCGACCGTCCTACTGGCCGGGGTGCCCCCGGGCCCTTTAAACAAACCAGGAAGTACGGGGGGGTCTGGGCTTCTCCGGAAGCAGAAGCCCCCCCCCCCCGCGAGACACCCACGGATGTTGTGCAGCAAGTCACACCACACACCCCGGTTTGCCGCGCCACAGACTTGTCTCCCGCCCCAGTCCCCCACCTTCAGCCATGAACACCCCTGTTATACCCCCAGCTGATGCACCGACGAAGAGTATAAACGACCCACCGCCCTGGCCCCATCCCCCCTAACTAGTACTACCACCAGACCAACGCATTCAATTTATAAAACAACAATCTAAGAGAATTGGTATGTTAGTACCCCACCTTCGTTCCATCACGATTAACAGGCAGTACACGGATTATCCACCAGAATCCGACCTGGAAGTAGGGTTGGATAGTGAACCGTTGTTAAAGCGAGTCCCATGTTAATCAGTGGCAGTGAGCGTTGGGATACGCATTCCGGCGTCGGATAACGGCCCATAGGTGTTGGGTTGGATAAGCCATTCGTTGTAAGTGAACGTTGGATAGCGGAGGACAACCTGTATAGTTTTTTTTTTTGTTATTTGGGATGAGTTCTTGATTCTGTTCACTTATTGTAGCTTGTTCATTATACTGAATTGGTTTCATTGTTATATTCGCGCATGGTGTGAAAAAATAATTTTTGCTAAATAGATTTCGGTTTATTCTGCATTGTTTGAGTTTTTAAACACACAGACGACAGAGAAGCCCAATGCTACATCCAACATGACAGAAATACACAGTAAAATACGTAATATTCTCTTGAAAAAGTGTCATTTACATAGTTACATAGTAGATGAGGTTGAAAAAAGGACGTACGTCCATCAAGTTCAACCTATGCTAAATTTAGACAACAAATACTTTATCCTATATCTATCACTCATTGATCCACGAAGAAGGCAACTAAAAACCCAGTGAACATATCATCCAATGAATACTCTAAGGGGAAAATAAAGTCCTTCCTGACTCCAAGAATTGGCAATCGGTAATCCCTGGATCAACATTCTTCCCATGTATACTTATTGGTATATCTCGTTATACCTTTCCACTCTAAAAAGATGTCCAACCTTTTTTTGAATCAAATCTATTGTATCTGCCATCACAGTCTCCATGGGTAATGAATTCCACATTTTAACTGCCCTTACTGTAAAGAACACCTTTCCTTTGTTGCTGGTGAACTCTCCTTTCCACTCCAACATTAAGGGATGGCCCGAGTCCTTTGAAACTGCCCGGGGATGAACAGTTCTTTTGAAAGCTCCTTGTATTGTCCCGATATATTTGTATATAGTTATTCATATCCCCTCTTAGACGCCTCTATTCTAATGTAAATAAATCTAATTTAGCTAGCCTCTTCCATAAGTTAGATTGTCCATCCCCTTTATTAATTGGTGGCTCTTCTCTGCACTCTCTCTAGTTCCTAATGTATTTTCTAGGATTGGTGCCCAAAATGTACTCCATATTCAAGTGTGGTCTTACTAATGCTTATAAAGGGGCATAATTAGTTTTACTTCCCTTCCATCCATTGCCCGTTTGATGCAGATAGATACTTGTTTGCCTTTGCAGCTACTGCAGACTTTGGGCACTATTGCTAAGACTGACCGTCTACAAGCACTCCTAAATCCTTCTCCCCAAGGATTCCCCCCACATATATCTCCATTTAATTTGTAAGTCGCCTTTTTTTATTCTTGCATCCCAAATGCATAACCTTACATTTATCTGTATTAAACCTCATCTGCCATTTACCTGCCCACATTTCCAGTCTCCAAGTCCTTCGAAGAGAAATTACATCCTGCTCTGATCTATCACCCACTTACAATTTATTAGCCTATCTATCACAAATACAAAATGGAGACATTTTTTTGTCTTTCTGCACGATCCCGCCCATCATCTCAAGGTCATTATAATAAAAAGTTAAAACAGCAGGGGTCCCAATAACCATCCCTGAGGTACTCCACAATATCATCAACTTTAGCCAAACCTGAAAAAGTTTCCATTTGACAAACCGCTCTGTGTCTGTCCTTTAACATTTTCAATCCCAGGTGCATATATTATCTACTGAGTCCAATTTTTCTTTTTTTGTACACCAACCTCGTGTGAAACCGTATCCAGAAACCTTGCAAAATCTAGTAGACCACAATCAACTGCATACCCGGTCTAAATTCCTACTTGACCTCCTCAAAGAACCAAATAAGGGTAATTGGCATGATATCTCCTTAATAATCCATGTGACTATTACAAATCTGTATTTCTCCATTAGGTAATTCCTGAATATTATCACGTATTAAACAGTTCAGTGTTCACCGTAGTTTTTCCAGCCACGATACACTGAATTTGAACCCCGTACAAACCCAGTGGCTTCCACAGAAGTACAGGTCTTGTACAAATTTTCCGGTTGTGGACATCTATCTCCCTTTTTTAAATATAGGACCACATCTGTTTGACTGTTATCAGACTCTTATGCGTGACTGCGTACTGACCTGTGGAAATGGAGTCTTGAATATTAAGATATAGAATGGGTTTGGGCTATGACTGAACTAATTCCTTGCAGAACTCTTAGATGTTATGCCATCGGGCCAGGTGCCTTATTTACTTTAATTTTTTCAAGTCGGTTATGACTTCTCCTCAGTAACCAATTGTTCATTAGTTTAACCCTTTGGCCAAGCGTTGTAAGCTTGCGAGCAACGACAAGGCAGACCCCGTTCGCAAAGTCCTAAACGCTACCAGATAAAATACTAATATACCTCTATTAGTATTAAAATTCCTTGATACCTCTATTAGGAGGGAGAAAGACCCATATTGGATCTATACAGTAGAATGAAAGGAACCTACTAACTATGTATACATATGCCAGCTCAATAGCACTCCGTTTTGACAATTAATACATACAATATTTTGTGTGGGGCTCAGGGGTTCCCAAAAGAGCTGCTGGGGTTTTGTGTTCTGTTTGAGTTTTTGACAATTTGCTTCCGACATACTCCAATTATCGTTAATAGAAGACTGGATGCAGATGAACTGAACAGGGCTATTACGTAGTTCTATCTCAAAAATGTGTTCAAAACTGAAGTCAAGAAACTTATTGCTTTTCTATGTTTGTATCAAGAGTTGCAGAACATGCCCAGGCATTTAAAAAACTCGCTGTTTATTGTTACGGTAGCATTACTACTTTTTACAAATACATTTAATATGTAAAAAATTCAAATACTATCAGGATGGATATGTGCTGTATGCAAAGTAGGTAACACAATACAATTGAATTAGACCAAAATTGTTGAAATTAATCAAGTATTTAAAATTAAAACAAAAAACTTACAGTCTCAAAAAATATCTCCATCCATGCGTGTTCTCTTCTCTTCTACACTTAGACCTTCTTTTTTTAGACTGAAACAAAAAAATATGACACAAAAATTATATATTTAGCTGAGAATACTAAAATTACTTGTGTGGAGAAAAAAAAAAGATAAGTAATCTTCACTTGATTTAAAGATAAATATTTAAAAATAAAATATTCCAAAAATAAAACAAATCACCACAATTCATCAAAAAAACAAAAACAAATCACCACAATTCATCAAAAAAACAAAACAGCGTCGTTTGACAGATTGACATTTTCTAAGTACAGTAGTTTCACAAGTAGACCTAGAAGATAGTCATTTTGCAACTAATGGAGAGGGGATTCAAGACCACTGACACAGATTAACCATTCAAGTCTGTCTGCCTGACTGACATAGAATACAGGCGAGATTCTAACAAAATAAGTGCATCAAACAAAATCACACAATAGAAGAGGAATCCCTGTCCTGCCCGAAGAGACATTCACTGAGGTATGACGAAAAACTCACACGGGCCCTAAGATAAGGTTGTAAGTTTAGTAGATGTCAAGTAAGCCATGGGTGCTGGCTATTGAAAATGCTGTACAGGTGCCTCGGTTATCCGACACAATGCGTTACTCAAAGGGCATTGGATAGCGAAACGTTGTAAAGCGAAACACGTTTTCCCATAGGAACACTGTTTAATGAAAGGTTCCGTTCCTGAAGGCATTTTTAATGCTAAAATACACAAAAATTTACGCAGGCAATAAGATACGCAGGCACACACATAATTATATCATGCATATACTGTATTATATATAATATATAATATTACATAATATATAATTAATATTATATAGATAAATATATATATATATATATATATATTATATACACATAAACAACTTTGCAAAGCGTCGTAAGAGCATTGGATAACGCCGTTTTGGGCGTTGTGTAAAATGAACATAGGTAGCATTTGCTTAGCGTTGGGTAAGCCACTCGTTGTAAAACGAGGACTGCCTGTAGTCAGAAAGTGTAGTTTTTAGAATTATAATTTGAAGGTGGGGGAAAAGGCACTTGGCATATACGTATCCCAAGGTGTTAACGGAGCTCAAAAGAAGGGGGCAGCTAGTAAAGTAATAATTTAGCCAAATAATTACAATAAATGTTTTTTGGCACAACAGAAAACACTACAGACAAAGGGATGAAGAGAGACATCATGACCAGAGGAGGAGGCAAGCAGCGCAAGTTCCTTTACCTTAATGTAATATTTATTGTTGTGCTTATCCCCATTCCTTTTATTTCTTTACTTTGCATTGTACATTTGTAAAGTGCTGCGTAATGTGGCCAAGTGAAGATTCCGAGACCAGATTCAGATCCCGTGAAGGTATGGGAGAAATGTGTCGTGAAGTAAAGGTATCAATCACCTGGTCTGAAAATTACCGTACCGTACCGTAACTACCCTGCTAAAAGTTTGCAATGAAATCCAGTGTGGAATGGAACGGGGACAACTCACTGGTGCAATATTCCTGATTTTGCAAAGGCTTTTGACACGTTGATCATGCTATCCTGCTATAATAAACTCAGAGCTCTGGAATAGGGAAGCATGCTTTAAACTGGTTTCAGTCCTACCTATCAGGAAGATCCAACATGTGTCCATTCAGGCTCTAACTCCAACCCCCTGGATATCACTGTGGTGTCCCGCAAGGCTCGTTCTGGGGCCCCTACTTCTCTCATGTGTTCATTAATGATCTTCCCACAGCTTGCAAGAAGCTCAATACCACATGTATGGATGACACATCCTATATGCACACAGCCATAGCCTCTCTGACCTTCAACACATACTCAGTCTGACTTTTGAGACTCGGAAACGGATTCCCAAAACAAACAGTTTTTAAACAATGACAAGACTAACAATGGAATTTGGGACCAGACTAAATCTTAAAGCTTCCAGCGACTGAGCTCCATATTAGAACCAACACTAACACACCCTCAACCAGTCACTAGTTTTAAATACCTGGCTTATGGTTTGACTCCCACTTAACATCGAATGCACATTAATACCGAAAAACCAAGACCTATGCCAAACTAGGGTACTTTACAGGCAACAAATCCTCCCTAAGTCTCCTGTCAGAAAGCGTATCGACAGCAGATGCTAATGCCAATTATTGAAATAGGAGACACTAGTATATGACACGGCACCTCAAACCCACCTTAGCAAACTTGACACCCTCTACAATTCAATTTGTCGTTTTGTTCTCCAATGAACTACAACAAACATCATGCGAAATGCTCAAGAACTAGATTGGTCAATCCTCGAGTCTAGGCGCAAAGTTCACTCTGTCCTTGCCTTTAAATTCTTTATGGCAAGCTACCAGCACCTGAACAAGCTCCTCACCCCTACCACATGCAGCACCTATCACCTGAGATCAGACTCCAAAAGACTGTTCATGGTCCCAAGGCTCAACAAAGTATCGGCCGTTCTCCTTCTCTTACCGTGCACCCCAAAACTGGAAACAACCTACCGAGAACTCTCAATCCATCACCAGTTTAAGTTCTTTCAAATCTAAGGATGTCTCAAATTTTTTATTTGGTCTGTAACTGTTTCATTTGCCCATAACTATATTTTCTTTAACTGTGCATGCAATGTCTTGTATAATGTATTCCCTGTTCATTTATGTAACTGTATTGTAACCATGTATTATTTGTCTTAACTCTGTGCCAGGACATACTTGAAAACGAGAGGTAACTTCAATGTATTACTTCTGGTAAATTTTTATAAATAAATAAATAATTAGGTCTGCGAACCATTTCCACCTGGCCAATGCCGTGCTAAGTATAGCATTGGCACCTGTCTGTCTGGATTTTGCTCATCACCATCTGGAGCAGTGATTCCAACTTTTTTTGTTTGGAGGAACAATTTAAGTATTTTGTAAATTTGGGAACCCCTATCGGATGACATGTTTGACAGGGGTAAATACAAAATAGACGTGTAAACAGTCGGGGGGAATATATAATTTAACTCATACTTTGAATCAAAGAATGGATATATATACGTGATGATATTTGTAAACATACATCACCGCGTGCATCTCACATCATCCCCCACTGATAAATCGATCTCCCTCCCTCCACTTCTGCTCAGCCCCCCTCCCATCCGGCTCCCCGTTCTCTCCCACTCTCCCTCGCCCCCTGCTCCTCTCCCTGATCCTCCTTACCCTCCTATCCCCCATCCTGGCTCCTCTCCCTTTATCACTCTCCCCTCCCCCCCCTCTCTCCCTCTCGTTCCCCTCCCTCTCACACGACACGTCAGTCTGTCACACACACACCACACACACACCACACAACACAAACACAACACACAACACACCACACACAACGTTGATCTGAAGAAGAGACAACTCTTCACACACCCCCACCTCCCGTAGCTCACATGAAAAGGTTACAGAAGAAAGCCGACCAGCACAGATCACCCTCCCCTCTCAGCTCACATGCAGGAGGGAGCGAGGACTGCACGCGCGCTGCTAGGAGGGGAGGAGGAGAGCGGAGGGCGGGGAGAGCCAGGGCAGCAGTGAGTACCAGCAGCCAGGCGAACCCCTAGAACTGCTCCACGGAGCACCAGGTGTCCCAGCACACTGATTGGAGTAAGCGAATGGAAGGAAATCCATATGCGTGAATGTCCATATCATGGCGTCCCAGATCATGGCTTTGGGATTTCCCATCTGGAGCCAAAGTGAACAACCTTTGTTTTGCTCTGGATGCCATCAGGTCGCATAGAAGGTCCCATTGCCATACTATATTTTTTAATCCTGTTGACACTCACATTCCCCTGGGAGAACTACTTGCCTGCTTAGAAGCCTGCCTTTTCATTTTCGTCTCAGAAATGTAGACCACTGAAGTATGGGGAAATGCAGCTCTGCCCACACCAAATCCTGAGACCTCTCAGAGCTTTTAGATTTCAGGGCCCCCTTGTCAGTTGATGCAGGCTATGGGCTTTGTCATTCTGCAACAAAACACTCAGCAGAGGTCCGTCAAGGCTGGACTCATTCTCGGATAGTGTAACTGTGCACATCACTGGACGTTGATAGGTAATTTGGTCAGGTTGCATGTGTCAAGTTTACTCACGCATAAAATTGACTTGTAGCCACCCAAGATGTAAACCGGCCTATGACCAAGTCTATGAGTTTAGAGCCCAGTGAGATGCATAAACTGCAGGCAAGATGGATGTTTGATCTGTTGGAAAGAGTAATTTCCTGATCAATGTTGATTACTTAAATGGTGGTTAGACATATCCATGTTGAGTATTGAACAAGACTCCACAAAAATGAATACTTGAGCAGTGTACGCTGTGTCAAGCCCGCAGACCAGGCCAGTCCCCTGTACTGAGGTGGGATGTTAATATACACACCGACAGAGAGGGGCGGGGTCCGGGATGTGGTTGTAGCGTGGCCAGGCCTGGGTTAAGATTCAGAATAGTCGTTGTATTGCCGAGTTCAGGAGTATAGAGAGTTCCGTAGTTAAATCCGTTTCCGTGTCAAGGGTCTGAGAGGTAAGAATCGTGAGGGTAAGCCGAAGTCGGGAGCCAGGGAGGTAAGTCAGACAAGCGTTTCAAATCTGTAAGAGGTAAAGACAAACAGGAGCACGACAGTTTCCAGGCTACACAGGAAGACAAGGAGCTATGCAGAGCAAGGAAGTGAAGGCAAAGCAGGATATTTAAAGCAACAGTGACAATCCGAACGAGGGGCATGGCGGAGCGTGTCGAGAGCTGCTCGTGAGTGGCTGAGAGAACCAGGAATAGCAAGGCACAGCTAGAGTCTGTAATACCAGTGCCAGAATCAAGATGGCGGCGGCAGAGTTCAAGTGTATGACTGGGCGGGCGGCATGGGTAGCGAGGCGGGGAGCGGCAGCAGCCGCCTGCAGTACTGGTAGTGGGTAAGGAGGGGTACGCCGTAAGGACGTGGCCCCCCGATCCTTAAAAGGAGGAATCATATTGCTCTTCTCCACGTTTGATCCAATCATGGTCCTCAGCTCATTGCAAACCAACTGGATATGAAGAGATGCTAGGTGTTCTGAAGAGCCATGATCAGTCAATCGTCTAGATAAGGCATGACAAATGTGGTTGGCAGTGTTTGTGCTATTACCAGCATCACTTGATGAACATCCGGTGCTGTGCCAAAGTGAACGTCAAGGCCTTGAACTGGATTGGCTGACCTCTAAGCAGAAATTGCGATTACTGTGGCTGCTCAGATTTCTAGTCCCCTGGAGCAGACATATGGTTAATGACCAGTATTGCAAAAAAACAGGCAGAATATGAGCAAACTAATAAGTCAGAGGTAAGTAGCAGGCAGAGCTGCCATCAAGGGAGAATACCCAGGCTGCAAGAGTTTGTAGGAAGTAGCTGCTTCGAAGGCTGTTAGGCCTCATCCATAGTGCAAAGAACGGCGAGCTAGATAGCTCGCCAAGAAACAAAAAGTGTGTATTCCAAAGCGCATGGCCATAGTGAGTGCGAGCTTGCAACGTGCAAGTGAGATACAGGGATACCAAAAGCAGAGAGACAAACTTGTTTGCTATTGCAGCAAGACAGTTATCCAGATCTCAGGGGAGAGAAGATGTCATGCAGAGAAAAGAAAATATATAGTGCAATATGCTGTACACAGTGAAACTATTATAGTAAAGGAAGGGCTCCCAAATGCCACTCACAAGTGGCAGATATATAGAGCAGTATGGCAGCAAGTATTATGGTATCCCTGGATGGTGCAAGGAGTACAACAGTGGTAAGGCAGGGTGAAGAATGGTGTGTCAGCCAGTACTTTCATAGCGCTGGATGAAGTAGGTGAAAGTCTCAGCAGTCTCGGAGAAAGAGAAAGCAGACCAGGTGCAGGTCAATAACAATTTATAACACAGATCAACAAACCACAATGGAGGCTTAGAAGAACGAGGAGACAGGAAAAACCCGCTGCCGTCTTCCGCATCCGTCTGGGTCTTCCGTCACTTCCGCGTCACTGCGTATATGTGGGGAACGCCTCGGGATGCCTCTGATTCTCTCTCTCTTTCACATGGAAAGCCTCAAAGCCACGCTCTACCCGTTTTTGCAGTTGTAGGGTAAACGGCTTCCTCAGGAGTGGCTGCTAACTACCCAATACGGGATTAAATACCCGTAGCCCTATTCTATAGGTTAACAATAAAAAGACAACACCTTTCTGCAATTACTGTGTATATCGACATTGATACACAGCATAGATAGTATGTTTAAAACATATAATAAAATTACAAAGAATGCAAAAGTGATCTTTTTATTTGCTATACAACACACACACACACACTTTTTAATCTACATGTATAGTTATATACACATATAAAAGTCAAAGAATTCTGTAGCACTCTCTGGAAAAATAAATCTGATTGAATGCATCAGGCAAGCATAAGGGGTCTTTGTACTGACCTTAGCTTGCCTGATGCATTAAATCTGATTTATATTTACCAGAGAGTGCTGCAGAATTCTACTTTCGCTGCGGATGGTGATCCCGGCTGCTTGCAGCACCCTGATCTCAAGATAAGTCTTTATTCTTCCCTTAACGTGTTGTATTTGTATGTGCGCACACACACACCACACACACACCCAACACACACAATCACAGCGGCAGATTTGAAGATCTGCCGACCCTAGGCACTTCCTGTGACGGCCGCCTCCTTGCTGCCCAACACCTTCTCTTCCGAATGCAGCATCAAACGACACCGCGGACATCACCGTGACATCACACGGCGTCTCGTTTGCCATGGCAACACGACGTCATGGCTTCATTTGACGCCTCGTGCCCACGTTGGTGACGTCAGCGGAGTAATTTCATGCTGCGTTTTGGAAGGAGGCGCATCAAGGAGGCGGCCTCCACATGTAAGTGCCGTCCCATTTTGCCGCCCCAGGCCTGATGGGAAATCTGCCACTGTATGCACGACAGTGACAGGTCAGACACTGACAGGTCTTGTGAACTTAGTTAAAGAGTTTATTTGGTATAGACACAAATGGTACTGCAATGCTACAGGTTGTTGTCTGTCTGAGAAAAGTTCTGATGTGAACCGAAACGTTGATCTTTATTAATGAAATCTTTTGTATTTTTTTGGAAAGTCTGGGAGCGATTGTTTTTTTCTTTGCATAAATATATATAAAATAAAAAGATCACTGTGAGCACATTCACGTCTTAGGCTGAGCTTATAGTGCCAACGACGCGACGTCGCCAGCAAAACAAAGGCATTGCCGCCGCGCGTGCGTTATAGTAAGTGCGACGCGACAGCGCGACGGATTGGTCGCGATCGCTGGAGTCATCTCTATTGATTTTCCAGCGACCGTCGCGTCGCCGTCCACTAAGCGTAGCCTTAGGCAGGTCTGCAACCCTGCCTTTCACCATTATCCCCCGCAATACCGTGCTTTCACTGCAGCAAGGGATTCTGCGAAATTACATGCAAATGAGCACACAATATGTCATCTTTTGTCTGAAAATCATGTTACATGGAGCCCATAAGCTAATGCTCGCTGTTAACACAGCTTTAAAGCACAGCATGAGAATCAGATGCAAAGCCCAGAGAAACCATTCACAGACAGTTTAACCTTAATGGTATCATCAGTGTGAAGTTGGTTGTAATACTGGCTTACAATTTTCAAGACTGTAGGGTTTACCATTGTGTGTGTGTATGTATATATATCCCCGGGGCAGGGCTTTCCTATTGTCTTACTTGTTGCCTTTATTGTATTAATTCCCTTTACTGTACTGTTTTGTCTCTTTGTAAAGGGCAAGTACACGTGGGTGCTATATAAATAAGATATACGTAGACACACTACAATATGGAAGTCCTTTAAGTGTCAATCCTGTCACACATATGTCTTAGAAACGTGAAGAAGAAACCCTATTTCTTACCAATTGATAGCCATGAATAATCTAATAGAACACTTTCCCATTATGAAACTAATATACACATATGCAACTCACCATGCTGCTCAGTCACAGGGAGTAGCTACCACTTCTGTAATCAGTGCTTCCACTAACTGGGAAATATCCAGGCATCAGCAGGATGTAGGAGCAGCGGGGAATCAGAACAGTGACACACACAGGAGCAGCAGGGAATCAGAACAGTGACACACACAGGAGCAGCAGGGAATCAGAGCAGTGACACACAGCGAGAGAAGCAGCAGGGAATAAGAACAGTGCACCACACAGGAGCAGCAGGGAATCAGAACAGTTGACCACAAGGAGCAGCAGGACAGAACAGTGACACACACAGGAGCACAGGGAATCAGAGCATGACACACACAGGAGCAGCAGGGAATCAGAACAGTGACACACACAGGAGCAGCAGGGAATCGAAACAGTGACACCACACAGGAGCGCAGGGAATCAGAGCAGTGACACACACAGGAGCAGCGGAATCAGAGCAGTGACACACACAGGAGCAGCGGGGAATCAGAGCAGTGACACACACAGGAGCAGCGGGGATCAGAGCAGTGACACACACAGGAGCAGCGGGGAATCAGAACAGTGACACACAGGAGCAGCGGGGAATCAGAACAGTGACCACACAGGAGCAGCGGGGAATCGAACAGACACACACAGGAGCAGCGGGGAATCAGAGCAGTGACACACACAGGAGCGCAGAGATCAGAAACGACACACACAGGAGCAGCGGGGAATCAGAGCAGTGACACACACAGGAGCAGCGGGGAATCAGAACAGTGGACACACACAGGAGCAGCGGGGAATCAGCCACCTACCAACCGAGCAGTGACACACACAGGAGCAGCGGGGAATCAGAACGTGACACACACATGAGCAGCGGGGACTCAGAGCAGTGACACACAACAGGAGCAGCGGGGAATCACGAACAGTGACACACACAGGAGCAGCAGGGAATCAGAGCAGTGACACACACAGGAGCAGCGGGGATCAGAGCAGTGACACACACAGGAGCAGCGGGGATCAGAACAGTGACACACACAGGAGCAGCGGGGAATCAGAGCAGTGACACACACAGGAGCAGCAGAGAATCAGAACAGTGACACACACATGAGCAGCGGGGACTCAGAGCAGTGACACACACAGGAGCAGCAGGGAATCAGAACAGTGACACACAGGAGCAGCGGGGAATCAGAACAGTGACAACACAGGAGCAGCAGGGAATCAGAACAGTGACACACACAGGAGCAGCAGGGAATCAGAGCAGTGACACACACACAGGAGCAGCAGGGAATCAGAACAGTGACACACAGGAGCAGCAGGGAATCAGAGCAGGACACACACACAGGAGCAGCAGCAGCAGGAATCAGAACAGTGACACACACAGGAGCAGAAACATTATGTGAGCTCTGCCTGGCCTAGCACTGCAAGGGACCATAGAGATGGGAGAGAAGCCAGAGCGCCCCCTAAACAGCCACTGTCATCTACTGAGCATCTCCGGACATTAGCGACCCCTGGTGGGCGCCTAAGCAAGGTACTGTGAGTGGACAACCTGCCGAGAGCTCACGTGGTGCTGACTGGAGAGCAAGGTAGGAACAATCACTGCCCCCACAGCTGTGAGTATGTACCCTGTGTCAGTGTATAGTATGCCGTGGTATATACCCTCTGCCAGTGTATAGTGCCAGTATATACCTGTGTGTGATAGTGCGTGAGTATAACCCTTGTCAGTGTATAGTGCTTGAGTTAGTAAACCCTCTGTCAGTGTATAGGCCGTGAGTATAACCTGTG
>WSYH01015263.1:0-14512 GCA_036426205.1 Ascaphus truei
GAGCAGCAACAGAGGAAATGTCATGATTATTGTTGATTTTAGTAGTGCAAATATTTTCATTATTTCTGGCTTTCCTAAACACTATTGACGCTTTATCGGGTAGATATGGCCCCAAATGGGGGTCACATTTTAAGATATCCCAATGCTTATTTAAATTCTGCCAAATAGTATTTGCGGATTGATTATAACCGTTATAAATCTCAGGGACATAGATGTATCCGGGGTTATGTCTTTTATAATGCTTCATATTATTTATCCTCTTATTTCTGGATTGTGTCCAGAAAGGAGGATGGCTGTCTAGAGCAGCACTCTGTCAAAAGATTGTTTGACGAGTTAAGTATCAAATCCCTTGTCCCTAAATTTCAACTCAAGTAGCTGTGATTGGGTCACGAAGTCGCCGTCCTTCGTGCAATTCTCTTCATTCGATTGAAATTGGCCCAGTGGGATGTTATTTAGCCAACGTGAGGCATGATTGCTTCTCAGCATGTAACGTAGTAATAACACTTGAGAATGGAAGTGTGTTTTAGTTAGTTATTAGCATCTTCATCCACCTCCAATACCAGATCTAAAAATACCCACGAAATTGGCATGAATGTCAAAAGTAAACTTAAGCTCTAACATCATTTTCACAAATGATCTTATAATAGTTCTGAAATCATCCTCTTCACCATCCCAATGAATATAAGGTCATCTATGAAACGGGCCATAGTATACGAAGACCCGCCCCCAGCCGCCACATTCTGCCACACGGCCAACTCCTCCCAATAGCCCATGTACAGGTTGGCATAACTAGGGGGCGAATCGTACCATGGCCGTCCACAGGTCTGCAAATAATAATTGTCTTCAAATAAAAAAAATTATGTGTTAAAATAAATCTATACTTTCCAATAAAAATGTTTTTGATTTTGAGGGATGGTGGCACATTGATTCAGCCAAAAGCTCCCTGATCGATCCCCTGGGCGCGCACTATGGACGTGTATAAAGATGATACATCACGCGTAGACTCAAAAAAGGGTGGGCTTCATTTTATCCCGGAGGATGGCGTCAATGACATGAAGCATGTCCCTAATATGGACCTAAGTGTGGTCACAATAGGTTGAAGATAATATCAAGATACTGGGAGGCTCGCCGTCATGAGTCCCCCCCGAGACAATAGGCTACCAGGGGGGTCGATTAGAGTCTTTTGATGAGCTTTGGGCAGATGGTAAAACACAGGTATACGCGTAGTGATGATCATTAAAAAAAAATCGATATTCTGATCTAGTGAGTATGCCATGTATGGCCTCTGTCTAACAGATCTTAAGCTCAATCTGGTATCTGGAAGTGGGGATCAACAGAGGGGTGGTGTAGGAGGCAGTGTCCCCAGGAGTCTGGACCCCTCACGTTGGTAGGCGTCTTTGTCCTGGACGACAGTGCCACCCCCCCTACTCCGCCTGGTCGAAATGATACTCTCTTATTCTTGAGGTGTTTCTAAGGCCTCTCGTTCTGGCTTGGAGATTATGTCGAATTCTAAGGGTCCTGAACACAGGCTCTCAAAGTGTGACGACTCAGGAGATTCATTCCTCTATTGCCCTCTTCCTTCCCATCTGTTCTATTTCGTCCTTCCCCCTCCCTCCTTCACCTTTTATACTCTTATTTCCCTGCCGCAGCGTTGTTCCCGCAGGTCCCGAACCCACGAGCTCCCTTAGACATCTGCTCCGCTCTCTCCCCCCCGCTGGTAGCTCCTTACTTCCCCTGTGGTGCCATCTGTCCTTGCCATCCTCACTTGCGTGGTGCAACGGCACGGATTCCACTGGTGATGCGTCCGGTGCATGACCCCTCAGCCTACAGAGGACGTGCGTGCATGCTCCTCTCTGCCATTTGCGGCCATACGTCCGGGCAGGCAAGCTCCGCGTGCGTTACCTCCTCTCTGGCCACCTCCCCCTCACTGCGGTCTTCCCATGCTCCGAATGACGCGTGCCGGGCAACCTGGGGAACCGCCGGTCGTGAGGTCTTCGCTGGCAAATTCCACCTTTTTTTGATTTGAAGGGATGGTGGCAACCTGATTCAGCCAAAAGCTCCCTGCATCGATCCCCCTGGCGCGCACTATGGACGTGTATAAAGATGATACATCACACGTAGACTCAAAAAGGTGGGCTTCCATTTTATCCCGGAGATGGCGTCAATGACATGAAGCATGTCCCTAATATGAGACCTAAGTGTGGTCACAATAGGTTGAAGATAATAATCAAGATACTGGGATAGGCTCGCCGTCATTGAGTCCCCCCCGAGACAATAGGCCTACCAGGGGGATCGATTAGAGTCTTTTGAAGCGTTGGCAGATGGTAAAACACAGGTATACGCGTATGATCATTAAACAAAAATCGATATTCTGATCTAGTGAGTATGCCATCTGTATGGCCTCTGTCTAACAGATCTTAAGCTCAATCTGGTATCTGGAAGTGGGATCAACAGAGAGGGTGGTGTAGGAGGCAGTGTCCCCAGGAGTCTGGACACCTCACGTAGGTAGGCGTCTTTGTCCTGGACGACAGTGCCCCCCCCCCCTTATCCGCCTGTCTGATAATGATACTCTCATTATTCTTGAGTGTTTCTAAGGCCTCTCGTTCTGGCTTGGAGAGATTATGTCGAATTCTAAAGGGTCCTGAACACAGGCTCTCAAAGTGTGACGACTCAGGAGATTCATTCCTCTACTTGTCCCTCTCTCCCATCTCCTGTTACCCTTTCTACTCCTTCCCACTCCTCTCCTTCACCTTATACCTCTCTTCCCTTGCCGCAGCGTGTTCCCCGCAGGTCCCGCATACCCACGAGCTCCCTTAGCCACTGCTCCGCTCCCTCTCCCCCGCGGTAGCTCCTTTACCTTCCCCTGTGGTGCCATCTGTCCCGTTGCCTCCTCCTTGCGTGGTGCCAACGGCACGGCATTCCACTGGTGATGCGTCCGGTGCATGCACCCCCTCAGCCTACAGAGGACGTGCGTGCATGCTCCTCTCTGCCTTTGCTGGCCATCGCGCGGGCACAGGCCTCGCGTGCGTTCCCCTCCTCTTGGCCCCGTCCCCCTCCTGCGGTCTTCCCATGCTCCGTGCGGGCCGTGCCTGTGTTGCAACCTGTGCGCGCACATCCCCAGCTTACAGGGGGCGTGCGCACAGACCCTTCTTATCAGGTTCCACCTGTCTCCGCCTCCCAAGCTGTACAGGCCATTCCCCTGACTGCCCCTTCTGTCTCCTCCTCTTCTCCCCCTGACCTATCTCTAGCTTCTCCTACTTCTCTCTCTACTCCTCCCCTCTCTGTCATTGGTGCACCTTCCTTTATAATCCCTGTGTGTCCACCTCTTCCTTGCTCTGTATAGTTCCTGTTTCCCTGTGTGTACCTGACCTATGCTGTGCTCCCTCTGTGCTCCTGTGATTACCTGCTCCTGTGTTACTTTGGATTTCCCTGGCTTTGATCCCTGCTTACCCTGGACTACTCTGCTCTCTGGTATCCCTTTGAACCCTGCTACACATACGACTCCGCTGACCTCTGGCTTCCTAGGACCTGGCATGCCCTCGGTCGACTCTACCCTCTGGATCCCTGAACATTGGCAAACGGACACGACTATTCTCATGGACATTCCCCAAGCGTTGCAAGTATACACTAACAACTCTTCCAACAGGCCCAGCAACGCTATACCACACTCCAGGCTTGCTCCCACTGCTGTGGGTGTGTGTGTGGTATCATACCGTTCCCACCTCAGTACTGGGGTCTAGCTTGGTCTGCGGGCATACAGGCGTGACATTATGCAGAGCCCAACAAACACAGACCCCCCTGAGGTGGGTACAAGTATTACCATAGAGGCCTTAAGCTTTGTTAGCGATCAGCTGTCCATGGTTTCCCAAGAACCAGGGAGTCTGTCGTGCGCTTCAGTGTATTACACAAGTCTGGAGGTATCAGACACTGGAGTAGGTATGAGGGAGCTATGCAGGGCCACAGAAATAACCGGTGCAGGGGGATAATATTGTTACATCACCTGCTCCTCCGGTTTGGGACCCACTCTCCTCGCCTACTCCTGCGTGCCACCTTCAGAAACGATTCAGGGAAATGGAGGAAGTTCGGCGCAACTGCGCATGTCTGAAAGAAGGCTCCCGGATGTCTCTTCAAAAAACTTTATTGTTCACACACCAGGGCTACACCAGCGTCTCACCCTCAACGCGTTTCACCCTTACACAGAGGGCTTCGTCTCGGAGTGGGGAGAAGTGGTGACAGCCTGTTTAAATACCCTAAAACGCCCGCGAAAGCGGAATAAAAGATTTAACCCCTTCAATACTTTTTAGCCTGTTAAAGAATATCTATGCCATACAGTAACATCGTGGTGTCTATGTTAATCACACACTATTCATAATAAACATAAACATATGCATAGATTAGACTATTTGGCTACATATTAAAGGTATGTAAATACATTAAAATGCTGTTACAACACTGCATCAGAAAGAAGAAGTCCCTAAATTCCTATTGTTTAGGCCAAAACTGCTACAAGTCCATGTTAATATACATATAAATGAATGGACTTCCTTATCATTAATATATGCCATAACTATTTAATGCATATGCTGTTCGGCAAGGAAATAAAGGGAGAAAAAGGAGAGGAAAAAGAGGGGGAGGGGTGGGGGAGGGGTGGGGGAGGGGGAGGAGGAGGGGGAGGGGCGTGTTAATGTATGGCCGCGTTCCTCGGTGCTGTTAGCCTTAGTCCCTTGATTTTGGGGATTTTTTGTGTTTTTGTTATTACTAAGAATAAACAGAACTTAATATAATACCAATGTCAGAACTTAACACACTGTCCACTCTATATTGTTGGGATTCACAAATATATTTTTTAACATTCTATCTAAATCTCAATGGTCCTAAAAAAACATCGCAGATCCCAATCCACATAAGTCCGTTGTGGTTTGTAGCGTGTTTAGTAGTATGTATACCACAATGGCCTTCTCTCGTTGGTGTAAAGAGCTTATTTCATGTCAGAAAGAACTTTGTTGTTAGATACTTGTTACATGCGTATGTAAAAACCACTATGTTGGGCTAACAAGTTGACCCTAAAAATCCGCAATTTTAGACCACTTAAGGTTAGATTACAAACAAAGACATGACATATCCGGTACCAATACCTTTGAACAACTGTCCTTTGGGTTCCTGTAGAACATTCCAATGTTGCGCCATAGAACACATACCATACCGCCCTCGGGAGGTGATAGAACTAACTTTTACACCAACGAGAGCGCATTGATACATACATTAACCACTCTACAACCCAACGACTTAATGTGGATTGGGATCGCGATGTTTTCCTTTAGACATTTAGATTTAGAATTTCAACATATATTTGTCCTCCCAACAATAGAGTTTACAGTGTGTAGACTTGACATTGGTAATTATCTTCCGTTTTTTCGTTCTCTTCATAACCGCACCCCGCCCCAACCCTCCCCCCCCATGCCATTTCCCGCTTCCCCCTCCCCTTTCGCCCTCACCCATGCGTCCTCGCCCTCCCCCTCCGCCTCCCCCTCCCCCCCCTCCCCCCACCTCGTTCCACCTCTCTTTTTCGTCTCCTTTTTCTCCCTTTTTTCCTGTTCCTTCCCCATATGGTCATTAATAGTTATGATGGCATATATTAATTAGAAGATAGGAAGTCCTCGTCATTTATATGTATATTAACACTGGACTTGTACAGTTTTGCCTAACATAAGGATTTTCAGGGACTTCTCTTTCTGATGCAGTTTTGTAACAGCACATTTTAATGTATTTACATAACTTTAATAGTTAGCCAAATAGTCTATAATCGTGAGTGCTATGTTATGTTTATTGTGAACTAGTGTGTGATTAACATAGACCCACGATGTGACTAGGAAACTGTTTGGCATAGATATTACCTTTAACTAGGCTAAAAGTATTGGAAGGGGTATACAAATCTTTTATTCCGCTTTCGCGGACTATGGATTTAACGGTATACTGAAACGGCTGTCACACTTCTGTCGGTTCCCTTAAGGGGGACCAAGGGCCCAGCGGTCCAGCAGCGTTCTCCTCCCGTTCATGTGATCAAGTATTCCTCACAGCTATACCTCTTATTCCCTTATGGTGGTCTCCAATGGTTGGGGGTTAATACAAACAAGCTGCGCGGATACACGCTGTCTACCCGCAGTAGCGTCGGGCTTGGAGGTCTTTTCTTTTCCTCTCTTTTGCTTCGCATATGGCTGGTTTGGCCACCGGCTGCCTCATCCGGAATTAAAAGTCATTTCATTATTGACAATATCAAGAAGAGCTTATAACCGACTACCCCCCGTGATATGTTTGTACTCAACTCAATTGGTGATTGATAATTGGTGCTATCTTTTATTATTTTCTAACCATTATTATTTATTTTTTTTGTGGCATCTATTTAATTCACATTTTTTCTTATCTGGGGGACATTTTTTGATTTCTCTGGAGTGAGTATTCGTGCTATACCTATCCTGTTGTTTTTCAGTATTGAAGATTATGTAGACTGGATGATGGGAAGGGGTTCCTTGATACCTATGCCTTTAACTGTGAAGACGACACTCAACCTTCAGAGGGCAGAGCAGTTTTTTTGATGAGGTGCTAAATTTCATCTGTGAAGAGCCTGCTTACTTAAGTTAAACCTCATAACCAATTAATTAATTAATGTAACCTCACGATACCCCACTTCCTTAAATTGGAAAAAAACTTTTATCAAACAGACATTGGTATTGGTGGGGGGACATTACCACGCTTGAGAACTAATGCCAAGTTTAAAAGGATTCCAAGAAGACTTACGCTTGGAAAAGGTGACCACCGTCTTTTGGTTTTAATTAATAAAGATTTTGAGAATGACTGGAAAAGAGATTATTAGATCAATACATTGCTCATGTTAAACAGCTGCACGTCAGGCAGTCAAATATCCTGCGTCCTGACTGCGAATGTTTGTGGTTTGTTTTTAATACATCAGTTCTGTAGGTACGCAAAAAAATACTTTTATATATATTAAAAAATCAATTATTTCTTTCTGTTTTTAAAAAAAACAAAAACTTTGAAAAAGAACACCCCATTTTTCTGTGTTTCTATTTTCAACGTTTCAACGCTGAACCCACCTTCAAACACATGATCCAACCACCACAAGTATCCCACATATTCACACCCAACACCGAAAAGCACGCCCCCCAACATTCACAATTTCAACAATCATCACAACAACAAGCCAAGTTTGCTAAGATGGGAGAATGCACAACTGGTGGCATACCGTTCTCTCTGCTACCTGCCACCTTCCCCTTTCCTGTCACGAACAGCGAGGGGGCCTTATCTACTCCCCTAAACCGCACACTGGGACGGCTGCGCATCGTGCAGCGCTGCGGCCGGGGCCACTTTGCCATTGGATCGATCGCTCTGTATCGCACTGTCCACCCCAGGGACACGCAACGCAGGCACGGTTCCGCCACCTATAAATCCCACTCCCTTCTGACCCTGGCACGGACCTTGGCCCGTTTAGAAGACCACTCCAGTCGCTGCCATCGCCGGCCAAGCGACAAGCGGCCTTCCAACACTTCCCCTTCCGCCCTTTCTTTCCCCCGCCCCCTCTCTTCCACCGCCCGTGGCCCCTGATTTGTCCCCGACATTCCCTCCCTCTAGCCCTGTCAGTTCAGGATTGCTCTGAATATTCATGAGCTCCCTGCCAATCAAGCCAGACATAAACAAATGCCAGCTTTTAATATGTCACCAAATTTCGACCTATCCAATACATGGAAAACGAATTGAGCTGCAGCTATACAGTTCTTTAGGTAATTAGAGGTTGCACACATTGAAACTATTGAAGTAAAAAATAAATGTAAAAAAAAAAAAAAAAAAAAGACTGAACTGCAGCTTTAAGCTAATCGAATTGATCATTAAGTATAAGCTAAATGAAAAAAGAAAGTGAGACCAATGTGAAAGTCCTACAGGATAGAATTGAAAAGGTTGCAGAAAAATGGAGAATTTTTTAAATATGACCAATCACACTTTAAGCAACGTGTGGTGCTATGGAAAGTCTCTATGATTAAGAACACAACAAAAGTTTGATAGGGACAAGATAGACTATGAAGAAGTCAGCAAGTTTTATTTGGCAACGCTACACTACAAATGCAAAAAAGCCACAACCAAAATATGGTTCTAAATATCAGATAAAAACAAGGTTGGTGAACCCAAGAACCAATATAAATCCATCTAAAACACCAAGGAGACGCTTCCAGTTTTGAGTCAGATGGTTCTGACTATAAGTCGTCACTAGGCGTTTCCTTTTGTGATGGATTATGATATAATTGGCGAGTTAATCTACCTCCCCTGAGACCGACTCTTCACAAAAATTTGTATGATGCACCTCTCGGAAAGAAGATAACCTTCATACTCCTTGTTTCAAAGGACTCAAAAAATGAAAGAGGACAAGGAGATCATCAAAGAAGAGGAGGGGGGGGGGGAATCCAGGGGATCAGAGCAAAGAAAGAAATATTATAGGAGAAGTTGTGGATAATGTTATCACATTTCTCATAGACTCTTACTGATGACCAGATTGCGGTTCTAAATAGAGGTTTATTTTGCCCCAATAAACAGATTTTAATTTATTCAATACATCATTGATCTCCAAAGATATTCGTAATTGTCTCTTAAAATATTTTAATATAAAGGGACAACAGAGGTTCCACTATTCCACTGATAGAGGTCTAGTGAGAATGTTTATGGTATGATGTTTCCAGTGAAGAACTTGGATTTGCATTATTTCGTGAAACAATGTGCTTTATCAGATCTTGAGAGATCTTTATGATGAACAAATCAGGATTTGGAGCACTGAGATCCCTTCTCATTAAGCGTCTTTTGGGCAATTACACCAGGTCTTAAGAAGAAATCAACCTTTTGTCCTCAAATTTTTAACAATCATAATATTAAGCTTTTGAGAAGCTGGTTGAGAGGGATCTCAGGTATGTGGCTAGGGTATTGTACCCGGGGGGTTCCCTCTTTAAATAAAACGAATCTGTCAGAGATATTACTTCCAGAGATGATTGCCCTCAGGAAGATTGGTCTATTACAATCAAAAAGTCTGGATAAGGGAGGGGCCATTGTGGTCTCGCTTCTTCAGATTCTCAGGCAAGAGGCACTAGATTACTTGAGGATGCTAATCTTATACAAAATTGGACATATGATCCCAATGTGAGTTTTTACACCTTCTTGAAAGAGTTTCTTGGAAGAGAAAGGCCCTGTATTTGTCCTTAACACAAAGGAGCTATGAGTTTCTTTTATAATGCTCCACCTATTGTGCCCATCTTCCACCATCTCCAAAGATCCATAAGTTACGGGTCCGCCCTCCTGGGCGGCCCATGTGTGGCCAGTATTGGATCTTATGGGAGTGGTTATCACGCTACATTGATGGTTTTTTACAGCCACGTAAAAAATCTGCTTTTTTTCTGAGAGATTCTATGGACCTTTTATCTGGCTATATAAAAAATGTTAGTGGAAAAGACATTTAGATGGGTGACATTGGACGTGATGTCACTTTATTAACTCATCATAGTCATGAGCAAGGGATTCAAGGCAGTGGAAATTTTTTTCTTGATGCTTCTACATTGTCCATTTCATTACGTGCCCTTTCTTTTGGATCTCTTATGTTTCTGCTCACCCATAATTATATTTTCTTTTCGATGCACAATTTTATCTTCAGAGACAACGGGTACTGCTATGGGGACATCATGTGCCCCTCTGATGCTAATTTGTTTATGGGCCTTTGGGAATCCACACAACATGTTTCCGGTGCTGATAATTCTTTTCGTGCATCAGATTATTTTTCTATTAACGTTATATTGACGATTTGATTATGATTGGGATGGGGATTTATTCACTGCATGCCCTTTATTCATACACTTAATATTAATTCTTTAAATCTTAAATTACTTATGAAGAACACCATGTCACACTCAATTATTTAGACATTACTTTATTTATTGACCACGACAGGCACTATTCAAACGGACATTTTTTAGAAAGCCCCTCATTCAATTAATACTTTACTTTGAACAGACAGCGTCACTCTAAGTCATTGATTCGTAGTATACCAAGGCCTCATTTCTTTCGCCTAAGATTGCTTTGTCAAATGACGATTTATTTGAGCATTAGCAGAGGAATTAAAATTTTGCTCAAAGACAAAAAAACAATCACACTGATATTGATGCAGCATCTCTGTGTGCCAACTCTACAAACAGGATCGATTTGCTATCGAAAACGTCTGTGAAATTCAAGAACGAACATGAATTGGATAGCGACGTCTCTCTATTTGTCACCCGTTTAGTCGCCAGGCTGAACAAATTCGTTCTCAACTTTAACCATTGGGGGACCCTCACTCTTGATAGGACCTACATAGTTCAGTTAATCAGGTACCAGCCATTACTTTTAGGAAATCCAAATCCTTATCTGACTACTTTCTCCAGTTTTGTTTGACTCTAAGAAGTCTAACAAATCTGGTTAAATAAAAGGTTTTTTTAATGTGATACAATGTTGGCGTTTGTTGCTATACGAAACCAATTAAGTCTGTTAAGACTTTTATTCTAAAAAGAACATAGGATCCCATCCTTTATTAATTGTGACTCAAATTCTTCATATACTTCTTACCTGTGGCTGTGGCCAATGTACGTGGGCCGTACTATACGGCCTGTTAAAACAGAATCATGGGCATATACGTTCCATTAAAAGAAAAGATTAATGTTACCAGTTTCAAAACATTTTTCTGACTGTCCTTCAGGGCGGTCTATCAAATTTTCATTTTTCTGCTGTAAAACTGGTGTCCATGCCCATGGAGAGGGTGGTGATAGATTTAAAGCCCTCAACCAGCGGGAAGATGTTTTGGATCCATTCTTTGGATACATTTCCCCTGCAGGAATTAATACAGTAATGGGATCTATAAACATTTTTTATGAACACTTTTATGAATATTCTTGCTATGCTTCCATCTCACGCTGATAATAATGATGTCTGGTTATTAAGTGTATTTATTATTGTCATCTTTTCTCTGCTTTCAAGTGATCAAATAAGATATTATTAATTAATAATTCAATTGTCCTACATTTTCTTGGCATCTATTCTTTATTATTTGGTTCTCCTTTTTTCTAATTAATTTTTTTCTAGATAATATTGTGGTTTACATATGTCCTTTAAACCATATCTATTGTGGTCTAGAGTTTGATATGATATACCATTCATATGCCATCTTATGATATTCAATATTAACAAATCAATGGGTTAATATATATTGAATATCACTCTATTTGGACATGTTCTAGTTTATGTTTCAATAAAATGAGGAGGGGGAAGTGAGGTGTTGAGCTCTGTGCTACTGTCCAGAAACGTTGCCAGGGTAAGTGAAACTTGATACATAGATAGTACTTGCCTAGGCAAGAAGGAGGACCCCCTTTGAAACAAACACTCGTAGTGGTGATGAACGGGTAAAACAAATAACCCTTTAATTTAATATTTGGGTAACATTGAACACAAAACAACTTAAACCGAATTAATAGCCTAACTCCCAGTCCTATGACTAGGCTGGTTACCATATAGATCTAGGGAACCCTAAGTAACTGGTATATGCAGGATAGATATTTAGCTTATGCCTCAGTGATGTATGGAAAAAGATGATTGTTGTCCTAATCAGATGTACGGCAAGACACATAAAGTATACCACACTGAGTGGATGTGACTCAGGGGGTAATCATAGAAAACTTCTAGGGAGTGATAGATGTACAATTGTACAACACTCACATCTGCACCGACACACTTTATTCGAGCAAATACCCAGTATGTCCCTGGCAGATACCTGAATGGCCCGCTCCTCACCTCGAAAAGCACCCCGTAGCGTTGCCTTCCCAGCCTGGGTTCATCTGGCTGACGGGGGCTGATCTGTTAAATGATAATGATAGGATTTAATAGCTGCAATGCTTCGCGTGTCTACAAATGGCATAAATTCATGAATTGTAATGCAGTATATAGATATATACGGGCAGTATTGCAGCCAGCGGGAATAAAAGCTTCAATCCCTGCTTGGAAAATACCACTCATTGCACTCGGGCAGAAAACAGTCCAAACTCACATACACCCGGTTATACCCGAATTCGGGGACTAAGCCGAGGCTCGAATAAAGTGTGTCGCCAGTGGTACTATATGTATGCAGATCAATCACCAATCGGGTACTCCAATCGACATGGTCCAACAATAAAATTATAAGGGTCCCTAGAGACAACGCATGAATGTTAAAACGTAAGGTTAAAGGCTACTATGTGCTAGGAAAGGCTGAAGCCAAATGCTATATGTGCAAAAGATTTCCTCATGACTTCACAATCTCTGTCAAGATATAGTGCCTCACCTATTCGAAAGTGCTCACAACAGATAGATATTAATAAGTGAGTCTACTTCCCACGAACTTCCGTGGAAACGTCACAGTATACTTGAGTAAAGTATGTGGCAAATTATATTTCAAAGTGTAACATGTTGATTACTGAGCCCATTGTGAGAATGATATAGAGTAAGTTGGTACTGAGGTCTGGACCAAATTCCAAGACCACTTAGTATAGGTCAAAAGTACTCTTGCACTCCCACCCGGTGTGGTGTATATGAACCCACCGAACATTTAGTTAGCCGGGTGAGGAGGGAATTTAATCACTACTGATAAATGTGGGGAGTCTATGCTAGGTCTGTATAAGACGCACTAGGTTATCACTCGATTAATAAATGAGCCTTGTGATGTGCCTTAAATAAAATGGCAACTTTATGTAGGTCCAATTACACGTATAAAGCTCCCACCCGTTGTGGTGTATTAATGAACACCGACCGAACATTTAATGAACCTGGTAGGAGGAGGGAAATAATAAATTGCGTATCTAATACTGTGTCAAGTGGGTGATAGCGTCTGTTGAGCCTAATTGTGATGGTATCAATTGCGCAGTGCCCCCTATGTATTTAGATGTGTGCAATGTAAGTGATGTCTACTCAGTATTTCTACAGGATGATTCCATGGTGATGGTGCCAGTTTGGCTGAAACCCAGCTTCATAATACACACATAGCACATAGTGTCAAATTGAAATAGCATAATGAAAGACTTCCACCCGGCGTCGGTGTATTAATGAACACCACCGAACATTACTATCCGGGTGGGGGGAGTCTCTTTGGGGTAATGGGACACCTCGATACAGCTCTCCTTGCGCATTTGCCCTCAGAGCTGCGCTCGACCCCGCACTCCACGTTCTACGTCACGGAAGTGCGTCCTCCACCCCAGCCGTTTCGCGTCGCTCTGACGCTTCTCAAGGTTGCCCCCGCCTCTATAGTAGCCGATGGATTAAATAGGCATAGCGTTGTCATGGCAACGGGGCGCTAAGGTAAGTTATATCAATAAAGCATTGTTTGTGTGTCTCCTTTATTGTACAGGGTGATTGGCAGGTGCCTAAGAATACCCTGAATGGTTAATGGGAGTGGGGGTGGAAAGAGAGAGTAATGTGACAACAGGGTACAAGGAGCATATTAACTGTGAATATCAACTTTGTAAATTACCGGGGGACATTGAGTCATGAAAATAAAAGTTCAATTGAGGTAGAACATGTTGCTGTTAGTCGCGATAGGTGGGGTGGAAGTGTCATTTGATGAGGGTCATAAAAAATGGTTGGGTGCCAACAATATACTCTTAGGGGGTTGTTGGTAGCATTGACAGAAAAACAAAAAAGAAACCAACAAAATATATATATATATATATAGGGCACCGAGTATAAGGTGACATCATATCCTGTGATACTCCTACTCGTTATTGGGTACGATAAGCTAGGTTATTGGGGTGTCGCATTAAGGGAATGCACCTTCGAGTGACACTTACGCAGATAGTCATCTAGTACCAGCCTATAGCTAGAACCCTCACAGAGGCAATGACCATAGAACACATTTATATGCCCACAAGTGTGTGGGACTGTGAGATAATGAGTTGTGAGAGAGCACTTACGAACGAGCGACCACCCGCCCACCAGCAAAGGGAGGACGCAGTTCGGCTGTGGGGTTGTGGCATGGATGGCAGAACAAAGGTTTACATATTCGTACAGAGTGAAAGTCGGTTATGTGTAAAGAGACTCAGGATCAACAAAGACCAAGTAGTACGATAGGCAGAGGCAACCATGGCATAGCAATTATGCACCGGATTCTATGACCGGTCAGGCCTAGCAACGGCAAAGTAGGCAGAGTAATGCGCGTGTGTAGTAAGAAGTTCGCAACATGCGCGCGTCTGTTATGGTGGTCAAAGAGAGTATCACAGGAGGGGCCAGTCCCGCCCCATGATATGGGTGAAAGATAAGATATCATAAGATCAGGTGAAAACATGTGATAGTTTTGATTGGTGCAGAGAGAAAAGGAGAAAAAAAAAGGGAAAAAGAAAAAAGAAAAAGGGAAAAAAAAAAAGGGGAGTTAATTATATAATACCTTACCTTACGCCACCGTTGCCAGGACCAGAAT
>WSYH01015264.1:0-14509 GCA_036426205.1 Ascaphus truei
TTGGATGAAAAATCTTTAGCCTATCACCTCTCGTCTACTCCGAGGTATAAACTGTATCCCTTTATACATGAGGATGAGGGGTCCTTATTGGTGATGGGAGCGTAATGTCTACTTACACTATGAGTCTGTAGAGCATTCCTAATGTTTCTCAGACTCGGAGTAGACAAGGAGGTGATAGGCTAAAAGATGTTTCAATCCACGAAACATACTGGATACAAAAGCTAGAAACATTAGGTCCATATGGTCTTAATGAAAATATAGACCTATGGTGTCTTTATTAAAAAATATGTTTGTCTCGGGAAATTAGATATCTAATTTTATTTTTCCTATATGTCCTGCTGATCTATGATTCTTACTAGTCAAAGGTATAAGCATAATCGTATTGTTATTTTCACGGGACTAACTGATTGTCTGTTTAATTCAGAAACCCTAGTACTTAAATATATATATTATTATTTTATTTAAATTATGTAAATGTATGATTTTGGTTGTTTATATAATGGTGTGCCTGGTAAATAAAGCTTATTATTTTTGATATATGTACTTATACCCTGACCACACCAGATGGGGTTAAACTCACTTTTGGCATGTATGTCTTAATGACTACTTAAACCCACACATGTGGGAGTCACCTTGTCGTTTACCTGATAGGTCTGCCTAATTATAGCAGTAACAATCAGATGTGGTATTAGGGTATAATTTCCCATTTATTCAATGTATTAATATCCCTGATGAAGAAGCTTGCGCTTCGAAACGCGTTGGATAAATTTTAGCCCGAATTATCACTTTTTAATATTGATCTGTGTGCCAGCTGACTTTCTATTACTACATGGAGCGATTCATCATAGACATTTACCCGCGATTGTGAACAGTGCGGTAAAACTTCCACACTTCTGCGTCCGTCCTCCACTTTGCGCCGAACGCACAGGAAATACGGGAACTTGAGGTAACAGCTTGCCCGAGAAGCTGCTAACCTCCATCGCTGTCGGCGCCGGGCAAGGAGCCTGGGAGAGCAGAACACAAGCCTCCCTCAAGCAAAGTCCTACTCAAGACTCCTTCAACCCAAAGACGGACGCAAACGGAGGCTTTTCTCTCAGCTGTGGGGGTGTGCTTGATGCAGTTAAAGAAAATCCCCAGATGGGGCGGCAGCTGCACTACTTCTAATCACCCATGTCCATGTACATGAATTGCTGGTAACCTTTAAATCTGATGTACGCAGATATCTTACCCTAAAATATATATATATTTACTTTGCATACTTCACTATGTGCGTTTACACATATAATAATAATGAATACATGGAAAAAAAAAAATATTATATATTATATATATATATATTATAATATATATATATATATATACCTTGATAAAATGAAATAAAATAAATAATGAAAATAATAAATTATAACTATCTACATGTACTAGGTGAGTCTGCAATAGATGTGTACCGCAAGGTTTGTTATGGTGTTACATTCTACTAACATATATTCAACCATCACATATGTGTATATATGCTAAGAAAAAATACTTAAATATGTATGAATAAATAAACACACAATGTTGTGTGCAAATATAGATGGTATATACTAACAGATGGTGGGACGTACATCACATGAAAAAGTTCACCGTGTATACATAGTTACTAGTAGATCAAGTTCAACCTATGCGAAATTTAGACAACTTTAGAAATTTATCCTACAATATCATACTTATTGATCAAGAGGAAGCAAGCAAAAACCACCATTGTTATATATCCAATGATATCTCATAAGGGTAAAAAATAAATTCCTTCCTGACTCCAAGAATTGGCAATCGGATTAATCCCTGGATCAACATATCTTCACATGTACTTATTGGTATATCACTGCATACCTTTCCTTTCTAAAAAGATGTCCAACCTTCTTTTGAATGCAATAGAAGGGAGAAATGGTAGAGCACAACCGGAATTATTCCAAAAGGAATTAAAAAGATGAAAAGTGGTTATTATAAAAGGGTTTAATAGTCATGGAAAAAAGGGGGCAAGGCATTACTATGCCAGGGTTTTTTCCATGACTATTAACCCTTTTATGAATAACGCACTTTCATCTTTTAATTCCTTTTTTGGATAAATTCGGTTGTGCTCTACCATTTCTCTCTTCTATTGCATTCTATCTTCACGGACGGAGGCACACCTTGAAGGTCTGATGGGAACAACTTGGACGCTGCAAGCAGACTCGTGAGGGGTTCCTGCTTTGCTACATGGTTATATCATTCTACTAAGGGATTAGGGTATTATTCATTGGGGTGATTATTAGCTCTCTGGTTCTGGACACACTTGAGTGCCATCTATGCTGGCTTACCAACTAGGATACCACCACCAGTACCCTCCCTACAATCAAGATACATCCCAGACCTCATACAGGATTTATCATCATTACTTCATCATTACCCTGACTGTATACAGTTCTTAGCACCACACATTATATTGCCAACCTTCTTTGAACAAATTTATTGTTTTCTGCCAATCACAGTCTATGGGTAATAAATTCCACATTTCAATGCCCTTAATGTAAAGAGCCCTTTCTGTTGCTGGTGAAATCTCCTTTCTCCAACCTAAAGGGGTGCCCCCCAAGTCCTTGTACTGCTCTTTGGATGAATAGTTCACTTGGAAAGCAACTATTGCTAAGCCTGCTGTCTACGCAAACCTAAATCCTTCTCCCTCAGGATTCCCCCAATTTATCCCCATTAATTTGTAAGTCGTCGTTTATTCTTGCATCCCAAATGCATAACCTTACATTTATCTGTATTAAACCTCATCTGCCATTTACCTGCCTATGTTTCCTGTCTCTCCAAATTCCTAGGAGAGAAATTACATCCTGCTCTGATTCTACTTTCCTTACACAATTTAGTATCATCAGCAAAGGGTGGAAGAGTTTGCTCTCGATGCCAACCTCAAGGTCATTAATAAACAGTTAAAAAGCAGTGGTCCCAGTACCAATCCCTGAGGTACTCCACTCACGATTTAGCCTAACTGAAAAAGTTCCTTTAGACACACGTGTGTTGTCTATCCTTCAACCAGTTTCAATGCAGATGCATACATTATTAGTGAGTCCAATTGCTTATTTTGTACACCAACCTCTTGTGTGGAACCATATCAAAAGCCGTTGAAAATCTAAGTAGACCACATCAACTGCATTACCTGGTCTAGATTCCTACTTACACTCTTTCCAAGAAACAATAAGGTTAGTTTGACATGATCTATTCTTCATAAATCCATGCTGACTATTATTAATGATTTTGTTTTCTATTAGGTATCCTGAATATTATCCTGTATTAAACCATCAAGTAGTTTCCCCACTATTGAATAGGCTTAAAGGGTATAATTCCCTGGTTGTGATCTACAGACAGACTGTGACTATTCTAGCACAAACCAGTGTCAATCGCCAAAAGACCCAGGTACACGAGGTACATTCTGGATACATGCCATTAAACTGCCTTTAAACTAGCCCCAGCATTTCTGCATTGATATGGCCTAAGATTAACAGCAGGGGTCCCTGGCAGAAACCATTCAAACGAATGGGACTGCAGGGATCCTGCTGTTGTTATCCTAGGGTCATTAGTCAATGCAGAAATGTCTGAAACTTGCCTTAAACTAGCCCAGCACATACTCAGCACTACCCAGAATGTAACCGTGCTAGAATTGTCGTGGTCGCGTCGCAGCTCCCTTTTAAATATAGGCACACATCTGCTTTACGCCAATCTTGTAGTACTGAGCCTGTGGAAATGGAGTCCGTGGAAATTAAATGTAATGGGTGGCTATTATGAACTTAACTCTTGAGAACTCTTGGATGTATACCATCGGGGCTAGGTGCCTTATTCACTTTCATTTTTTCAGCCTTCTTATGACTTTCTTCCTCAGTTAGGCAATTGTTCATTAATATGGAGGTTGTGGCTTCCTCCTGCGGCATACTATTGAAATTGATTCTTCCCTGGTAAACACAGAGGCAAAAATGAGGTTTAAACGTCTGATTTTTCCTAATCTCCAATACTCTGCTGCCCATCTCATACTAAAGGTTCCTCTATTTTCTTTTCTCATTTTTTGTTTATTAAGGTACTTAAAGAAACTGTATAAGGTTGATCTTACTTTCTATTGCAATCCTTTTTCATTATCCATTTTTGCTAATTTGATTGCCCTTTTGCAATTTTTGTTACATTCCTTTAATTCTGATACAGTGTCTCCGTCCTTATGACTTAAAGATCTAAACGCCTGCCTCTCTTCCATTTCTCCCCTTCGTGTTTATTGCCACATGGTTTTGACAATTTCTTTATACTTTTTACCCAAGGGTTATACTGTACACTGATGTGGCTTTTCAACACAGTTTTAAAGACTGCCTATTTATCTTCTACATTTTTCTCTGCAAAAAACATTGTTCCAATGTTACTTGTAGGTTAGACCTCCGTTTATTAAATCTGCTTTTCTAAAGGTTTAAGGTCTTGTTGAACCCAAGTATCTGTTTTTGATAATTTATTTCAAATGAGACCATGTATGATCACTGTTAACCAAATGTTCCAGGACTTGAATATTGTTATACTTTTACATTGTTTGATATTACAAATCCAATATTGCCCTTCCCTGGTTGGTTCCTCAATTTTTGGTCAATTTGTCTTTAAGCACCCCCAAAAAAATGTTCCTTTTGTTGTAATGCTAATCTCATTGCCCCAGTCTATGTCTGGATAATTAAAATCAGCCCATTATGCAAACATGACCTAGTTTTGATGCTTTCTCCATTGCCCAAAAAGTATTTTAGCTTCCTCAATTTCACCGATATTTGGTGGTTTGGTAGCATATCCTTCAAACATTTTCTTTATACTTTGACCTTCACTTTTAGATCCGGTTTAACATATAAATATACTCCACCTCTTCTATATGCTCGATCTTCGAAAAGGGCAAAACCCTCTAAATTAACTGTCCAGTTATGAGTTTTCATCCCACCATGTTTCAGTAATGCCTATTATATCAGACTTCTCTCTTGCAGCTATTATTCAACTCCACCATTTTATCTGTCAGGCTTCTTGCATTAGCAAGCCGCATTTTAGTTTTATTTTAGCCGTACTATTACATATCTGTCCTCCTTTTTGCGCAACTTGGTTTAGTCTTAGAAGTGTCATTAGTATTATCTGTATGTACTATGGATATTTCACTGCTTGTCAATTCGTAACTGCCGCCTTTCTATCTCATAACCCCTTGTTTCCTCTTCTATTCTATTTAGTTTTTAGTTGTTATATGTTTCCTTCCCCTCCATCTAGTTTAAACTCTCCTCCAAACTTTTGACATACAGAAATAATCTTATTCTCTAAGAAACGATAAAATAATCAATTTCGACATTAACCCATAAGGGGTGAGAGTTTTGAGTGCATATACCAATATGATTCTTCTGGAAATTGATTGACTTATCGCCCCTCTCCAGCATGCCTTAGGACATTTATAGCTTAGCATTTTTTTTTTTTTGTAACTTAGATTTTATTGACATGTTCCAAAACAAGTGATACAGAATACAGTATACTATACTCATTTTTAGTGTTAATCTCCGCTATAGACAGTTACCGTATGTCAGCTCGTGAGGACATATCCCGGTTTTTTTCGGGCCTACTCGGACGGATGTTTTGGGTGTGGACTAGCAATTAAAGATATAACATAATTCACATAGTACGATTAATTCAAATTGACAAACACAAATCAATAATAGAAAATAATAAATAAAAAAGAAAAAAAGAAAAAAAAACAAAAAAAGGAGGTGGGGTAGGAAGGGAGTAAGGGGTGGGCGGCCGGAAGAGGAGCACGACTGTGCTAGGTCTCTTCACCGATCCTAGTAAGGTTCTTTGTGGATGCGTCCTCTCCAGTTTAACACCTCTGTAGGCATTCTGTCATTTGTCTGTGTAGTCGTCGTGCAGATAGTTTCGCTCCTAAAGGAGAAACGAACCTGCATCATCACAGCCAGATTGTGTTCCTCTCACCCGGGGATATCCGTCGCGAGAAGCCAGGCGTCCATACTTGTGAGATAATTGTTGCCAGTGTCGTTAACTAGCTCGTGAACTTTTCCATCTGCAGATAAACCCAATCGATTTCGAATCTTTGGGATACTTGGAATTTCGGGGGTTTCCATAGTGCTGCGATCTCGCTCAGTGTGGCTAGCAAAATGTGCTTTAGTTATTGTTTGCTTTGGACAGGCCCGTTAGTGGTCTATCAAGGGAAATAGCCATGGTCTGGGGGAATAGTGAGGTCGAAGCCCTCTGATCCAATGTATAATTTCTTCCCATAGTGGGAGATCCGTGGGCAAGACCACAGCATATGTAACAGATCGGCCGATCCTCGCACTGGGGGACATTAGTGAGGAGGATCCAGGCACGAACTGGCTAATTTCATTGGTGGTGAGGACCCCCCAGGAGCCTATATATATACCTTGATAAAATGAAATAAAATAAAATAATGAAAAATAATAAATTATAACTATCTACATGTACATAGTGAGTCTGCAATAGATGTGTACCGCAAGGTTTGTTAGGTGTTACATTCTACTAACAATATATTCAACCATCACTATGTGTATATATGCTAAGAAAAAATACTTAAATATGTATGAATAAATAAACACACAATGTGTGTGCAAATATAGATGGTATATACTAACAGATGGTGGGACGTACATCACATGAAAAAGTTCACCTGTATACATAGTTACATAGTAGATCAAGTTCAACCTATGCGAAATTTAGACAACTTTAGAAATTTATCCTACAGTATATCTATACTTATTGATCAAGAGGAAAGCAAGCAAAAACCACCATTGTTATATCATCCAATGATATCTCATAAGGGTAAAAATAAATTCCTTCCTGACTCCAAGAATTGGCAATCGGATTAATCCCTGGATCACAAATTCTTCCAATGTACTTATTTGGTATATCACTGCAAACTTTCTTTCTAAAAAGATGTCCAACCTTCTTTGAATGCAATAGAAGGGAGAAATGGTAGAGCACAACCGGAATTTACCAAAAAGGAATTAAAAAGATGAAAGTGGTTATTCATAAAAGGGTTTAATAGTCATGGAAAAAAGGGGGCAGGCAATTAACTATGCCAGGGTTTTTTCCATGACTATTAAACCCTTTTATGAATAACGCACTTTCATCTTTTTAATTCCTTTTTGGATAAATTCCGGTTGTGCTCTACCATTTCTCTCTTCTATTGCATTCTATCTTCACGGACGGAGGCACACCTTGAAGGTCTGATGGGAACAACTTGGACGCTGCAGCAGACTCGTGAGTGTTTCCTGCTTGCTACATGGTTATATCATTCTACTAAGGGATTAGGGTATTATTCATTGGGGTGATTATTAGCTCTTGGGTTCCTGGACAACTTGAGTGCCATCTATGCTGGCTTACCAACTAGGATACCACACCCAGTACCCTCCCTACAATCAAGATACATCCCAGACCTCATACAGGATTTATCATCATTACTTCATCATTACCCTGACTGTATACAGTTCTTAGCACCACACATTATATTGCCAACCTTCTTTTGAACAAATTTATTGTTTCTGCCATCACAGTCTCCATGGGTAATAAATTCCACATTTCAACTGCCCTTACTGTAAAGAGCCCTTTCCCTTGTTGCTGGTGAAATCTCCTTTCCTCCAACCTAAAGGGGTGCCCCCCAAGTCCTTTGTACTGCTCTTTGGATGAATAGTTCACTTGGAAGCAACTATTGCTAAGCCTGCTGTCTACGCAAACCTAAATCCTTCTCCATCAAGGATTCCCCCAATTTATCCCCATTTAATTTGTAAGTCGTCTGTTTATTCTTGCATCCCAAATGCATAACCTTACATTTATCTGTATTAAACCTCATCTGCCATTTACCTGCCTATGTTTCCTGTCTCTCCAAATTCCTTAGGAGAGAAATTACATCCTGCTCTGATTCTACTTCCTTACACAATTTAGTATCATCAGCAAAGGTGGAGAGTTTGCTCTCGATGCCAACCTCAAGGTCATTAATAAACAAGTTAAAAAGCAGTGGTCCCAGTACCAATCCCTGAGGTACTCCACTCACGACTTTAGCCTAACCTGAAAAAGTTCCATTTATGACAACCCGCTGTTGTCTATCCTTCAACCAGTTTTCAATGCAGATGCATACATTATTAGTGAGTCCAATTTGCTTTATTTTGTACACCAACCTCTTGTGTGGAACCATATCAAAAGCCGTTGCAAAATCTAAGTAGACCACATCAACTGCATTACCCTGGTCTAGATTCCTACTTACCTCTTCAAAGAAACAAATAAGGTTAGTTTGACATGATCTATCCTTCATAAATCCATGCTGACTATTATTAATGATTTTGTTTTCTATTAGGTATTCCTGAATATTATCCTGTATTAAACCATCAAGTAGTTTCCCCACTATTGAAGTCAGGCTTAAAGGTGTATAATTCCCTGGTTGTGATCTACAGCAGACTGTGACTATTCTAGCACAAACCAGTGTCAATCGCCAAAAAGACCCAGGTACACCGAGGTACATTCTGGATACATGCCTTAAAACTTGCCTTAAACTAGCCCCAGCATTTCTGCATTGATTATGGCCCATAAGATTAACAGCAGGGGTCCCTGGCAGAACCATTCAAACTGAATGGGACTGCCAGGGATCCCTGCTGTGTTAATCCTATGGGTCATTAGTCAATGCAGAAATGTCTGAAACTTGCCTTAAACTAGCCCAGCACATACTCAGCACGTACCCAGAATGTAACCGTGCTAGAATTGTCGTGGTCTCGTCTGCAGCTCCCTTTTTAAATATAGGCACCACATCTGCTTTACGCCAATCTTGTAGTACTGAGCCTGTGGAAATGGAGTCCTGGAATATTAAATGTAATGGGTTGGCTATTACTGAACTTAACTCCTTGAGAACTCTTGGATGTATACCATCGGGGCTAGGTGCCTTATTCACTTTCATTTTTTCAAGCCTTCTTATGAACTTCTTCCTCAGTTAGGCAATTGTTCATTAATATGGAGGTTGTGGCTTCCTCCTGCGGCACTACTATTGAAATTGATTCTTCCCTGGTAAACACAGAGGCAAAAATGGGTTTAATACGTCTGATTTTTCCTAATCTCCAATACTCTGCCTGCCCATCTCATACTAAAAGGTTCCTATATTTTCTTTTCTCATTTTTTTGTTATTAAGGTACTTAAAGAACTGTATAAGGTTGATCTTACTTTCTATTGCAATCCTTTTTTCATTATCCATTTTTGCTAATTTGATTGCCCTTTTGCAATTTTTGTTACATTCCTTATAATTCTGATACAGTGTCTCCGTCCCTTCTGACTTAAAGAATCTAAACGCCTGCCTCTTCTTTTCCATTTCCTCCCCTTCGTGTTTATTTAGCCACATTGGTTTTGACATATTTCTTTTATACTTTTTACCCAAGGGTATACTGTACACTGATGTGTGCTTTTCTAACACAGTTTTAAAGACTGCCTATTTATCTTCTACATTTTTCCTGCAAAAACATTGTCCCAATGTATTACTTGTAGGTTAGACCTCCGTTTATTAAAATCTGCTTTTCTAAAGTTTAAGGTCTTTGTTGAACCCAAGTAATCTGTTTTTTGATAATTTATTTCAAATGAGACCATGTTATGATCACTGTTACCCAAATGTTCCAGGACTTGAATATTTGTTATTACTTCTACATTGTTTGATATTACCAAATCCAATATTGCCCTTCTCCTGGTTGGTTCCTCAATTTTTGGGTCATATTATTGTCTTTAAGCACCCCCAAAAACCTGCTTCCTTTTGTTGTAATGCTAATCTCATTGCCCCAGTCTATGTCTGGATAATTAAAATCAGCCATTATGCAAACATGACCTAGTTTTGATGCTTTCTCCATTTGCAAAAAGTATTTTAGCTTCCTCAATTTCACCGATATTTGGTGGTTTGTAGCATATCCCTACAAACATTTTCTTTATACTTTGACCTTCACTTTTAGATCCGGTTTAACATATAAATATACTCCACCTCCTCTTCTATATGCTCGATCCTTCCGAAAAAGGGAATAACCCTCTAAATTAACTGTCCAGTTATGAGTTTCATCCCACCATGTTTCAGTAATGCCTATTATATCAGACTTCTCTCTTGCAGCTATTAATTCAAGCTCCACCATTTTATCTGTCAGGCTTCTTGCATTAGCAAGCCTGCATTTTAGTTTTATTTTAGCCTGTACTATTATCATATCTGCTCCTTCCTTTTTGCGCCAACTTGGTTTAGTCTTTAGAAGTGTATTAGTATTATCTGTATGTACTATGGATATTTCACTGCTTGTCAATCTCGTACTTGCCGCCATTCTATCTCCATAACCCCTTGTTTCCTCTTCTATTCTATTTAGTTTGTTATCTGTTTCCTTCCCCTCCATCCTAGTTTAAACTCTCCTCCAAACTTTTGACATACAGAAATAATCTTATTCTCTAAGAAACGATAAAATAATCAATTTCGACATTTAACCCATAAGGGGTGAGAGTTTTGAGTGCATATATCCAATATGATTCTCTTCTGGAAATTTGATTGACTTTATCGCCCCCTCTCCAGCATGCCTTAGGACATTCTATAGCTTAGCATTTTTTTTTTTTTTGTAACTTAGATTTTATTGCATTGTTCCAAACAAGTGATACAGAATACAGTATACATTACATTCATTTTTAGTGTTAATCTCCGCTATAGACAGTACCGTATGTCAGCTCGTGAGACATATCCCGGTTTTTCGGGCCCTACTCGACCGGATTGTTTTGGGTGGACTAGCAATAAAGATAATAACATAATTCACATAGTACGATTAATTCAAATTGACAAACACAAAATCAATAAAGAAAAATAAATAAATAAAGAAAAAAAGAAAAAAAAAAAAAAAGGAGGTGGGTAGGAAGGGAGTAAGGGGTGGCGCGGCCGGAAGAGGAGCATCGACTCGTGCTAGGTCTCTTCACCGATCCTAGTAAGGTTCTTTGTGGATTGCGTCCTCTCCAGTTTAACACCTCTGTAGGCATTCTGTCTATTTGTCTGTGTAGTCGTCGTGAGCTGAGTTTCCGCTCCTAAAGGAGAACGCACCTGCATCTATCACAGCCAGATTGTGTTCCTCTCAACCCCGGGGATATCCGTCTGCGCCAGCCAAGGCGTCCATACTTTGAGATAATTTGTGCCAGTGTCGTTAACTAGACTCGTGAACTTTTCCATCTGGCAGATAAACCACAATCGATTTCGAATCTTTGGGATACTTGGAATTTCGGGGCGTTTCCATAGTGCTGCGATCTCGCTCCGTGTGGCTATTGCAAAATGTGCTATTAGTTTATTGTTTGCTTTGGACAGGCCCGTTAGTGGTCTATTCAAGAGGAATAGCCATGGGTCTGGGGGAATAGTGAGGTCGAAGACCCTCTGTATCCAATGTCTAATTTCTTCCCATAGTGGGGAGATCCGTGGGCAAGACCACAGCATATGTAACAGATCGGCCGATCCTCCGCACTGCCGGGGACATAGTGAGGAGGATCCAGGCACGAACTTGGCTAATTTCATTGGGGTGAGGTACCACCGCATTAGGACCTTATATGCGTTCTCCTTTAGTGCGATACATATGGAGCTTTTTGCCGTGGCCAGATATATAGCATTCCACTCGTCGTCTTCTAATGTCTCTCCCAGGTCTCTTTCCCATTGGGTTCTAAATGACCGTGGCTGCTGTCTAGAGCTCGCAGAATCAACTACTTCCTTGTACAATTGTGATGTGAGTCCCTTTGTGTCGGTCTCTGCCAGACAGAGCTTTTCGAATGACGTCAGGGGGGGGTATGGGGCAAATTTGTTATAAAATGCTCGGAGCTGGAGGTACCTAAAAAATTCTGAGTGGGGTATATCTTTTTCTTCTCTGACGTGATCAAACGTTTTAATCTTGCTATTGTAACCCACCAGATCTTTAATTCGTATATAACCTTTTTGTTTCCAAATTGATGCATCTCCCTCCAGAAGGCCAGGAGCGAACTTGGGATTGTTCCAAATTGGGGACATCGAAGAATTACTCGTTGTGAGAGAGTATTTAGTCTTATTAGCCTCCCAGATAGACAACGAGTTGGTCATTGAGGAAAGCGGCATGTCAGCAGATCGTCGTGCTGTTTTAGGTAGCCAAATCAAGTTGCGTATTTTTAAAGGAGCGCAGGCAGCACTCTCTAATTCCACCCACCGTTTTAAATGTGTACTGGATTGCCATTGAACAATTTGGCTTAATTGAGCCGCTTTGTAATATGAGAGCAGGCAGGGTACCGCTAGGCCCCCTGCTAGGACAGATCTTTTCATATTTAATTTGTTGACTCTCGGTTTTTTCCCTCCCCAGATAAATTTAGAGATTGCAGACTGAAGTGAGAGCAAATCCTTCAGTCTGAGTGGCACTGGTAACGTCTGGAAAAGGTATAGGATACGGGGGAGTAGGTTCATTTTGACGCTATGTATCCTACCTATCCAGGATATTCGTATAGAGGACCATTTATGGAGGTCAGCTATCAACGTCCGAATTAGGTTGGGTATAATTTGCATTGTAGATGTCTTTGGTGTTCTTGGCTATGTGGACTCCTAGATATTTTATGTATTTCTGTTGCCAGTGGAAGTTAAAATTCAGTTGCAATAACTTCTCTACGTGTCTAGGGAGATTGATGTTGAGGGCTTCAGATTTAGCTTGATTTATTTTAAATCCCGAAATGCTCGAGAATCTGTCCAATAAATCCAATAGGTTTGGCAAGGAGGTGAGGGGCTTTGAGATAATTAGTAGGATATCATCTGCGTACAGGGCCGCTTTATGTGTTTGAGAATATATGTTTAACCCTGAGATGTCCGGGTTGCCTCTAATTTGCACCGCCAGTGGTTCTATACATAGAGCGAACAGGAGAGGGGATAATGGGCATCCCTGTCTCGTACCACTCTTAATTTGAAAGGGGAGAGATGGAAAGCCCTGGTGTATTACCCTGGCGGTAGGTCCTGAGTACAGCGAGAGAATCGCTCTACTCACCTGATCCCCAAAGCCAAATGCCGCAAGCGTCTCCTTCAGGTAAGGCCAGTCTATCCTATCAAAAGCTTTTTCTGCATCCAGACTTAACAGCATACTTTGTGTGTTATTTTTAGTGGCCAATTCTACCAGATCAATAAATCGCCGGGTATTGTCCGCTGCCTGTCTGCCTTTAATGAATCCTACCTGATCTGGGTGTATAAGTCTGGGTAGGATTAGACATAATCTATTGGCCAATAGTTTAGCGTATATTTTAATATCAGTATTGATTAGGGATATGGGCCTATAACTTTTGCAGTCCAGCGGATCTTTACCTGGTTTATGGATTAATGATATAGACGCCTGTAACATCTCTCTGGGGATGGGGGCTCCTGCTAATATTGCATTGAACACGTGGAGCAACCTAGGGGCTAGTACTTTGGCAAATTTCTTATAGTATAGCCCCGAGAAGCCATCTGGCCCTGGGGCTTTTGAGGGTTTGAGTTCCTTAATGGCTTGTGACACCTCCTCTATAGTGAAATCAGCGCCCATGGCCTCTCTCTCTGCCTCTGTCAATCTCCCTAGTTTTGAGCTGGCTAAGAAATCTTTCAGCTTCTCGCTCGTTTTAGCGTTATGTGCCACTTTCTCTCCATTATATAGTGTTTCATAGAACGAACCAAATTATTCTACTATTTTCTTAGGGTTGGCCGTGGGGGAGCCTGATTTTAAGCGTATAGCTTGGATATTAAACTTCACTTGTCTGTCTCTTAACGCTCGAGCCAGCATAGTATCCGGCCTGTTCGCTTTTTCGTAAAATTTCCTCTTAGACCAACTCAGCGCGTTATCTGCCCTGGAGGTCAACAATATGTTTAGTTCAATTTGGGTATCTTTCAATTCTTGTAGGGTTTGCAGGTCAGGGTTACTCTTATGGAGTGATGTAAGGGAATGTAATCTAGATTGAAGCTTCATAATTTTTGAGTCCCTTTCCCGTTTTCTCCTAGCTGTGGTGCTAATTAGTATGCCCCTCAGCGTCGCTTTGTGAGCCTCCCATAATACAAACTGGGAATCTACAGAGCCTGTGTTTGTGTGGAAGAATTGAACTATTTCTTCCTTTATTGTCTCATAAATCTCAGGAATTTTTAGGATTGATTCGTTGAGCTTCCAGTTCACTCCTGGTCTGCCTGTTCGGATGTGCTCGCACCTTAGCTCTATCGGTGCATGGTCAGACCATGAAATATCATGGATCCCAGCTCGGGAGACCAGAGGAACCAGTTGGCAAGAGACGAAAAAATAATCAATTCTGCTGTAGGAGCCGTGTGGGTGGGAATAGAACGTATAGTCCCTATCAGTCGGGTGTAGTTCTCTCCATATGTCAGTCAGTTGGTTGTCTTTGAGGCCCTTGCGTAAAGAGGTCCCCACTTTTTTATGTACTGTGCCCGTATTCCCTGATCTGTCTAGATTTGGTTGCATGACCATGT
>WSYH01015265.1:0-14509 GCA_036426205.1 Ascaphus truei
AGTTAATAAGGCACCTGGCCCCGATGGCATACATCCAAGAGTTCTCAAGGAGTTAAGCTTAGTAATAGCAAAACCATTATATTTAATATTCAAGGACTCCATTTCCACAGGCTCAGTACCACAAGATTGGCGTAAAGCAGATGTGGTGCCTAAATTTAAAAAGGGAGCTAGATCACAACCGGGAAATTACAGACCTGTAAGCCTAACTTCAATAGTAGGGAAACTACTTGAAGGTTTAATATGGGATAATATTCAGGAATACCTCATGGAAAATAAAATTATTAGTAATAGTCAGCATGGATTTATGAAGGATAGATCTTGCCAAACTAACCTTATTTGTTTCTTTGAGGAGGTAAGTAGGAATCTAGACCAGGGTAATGCCATTGATGTGGTCTACTTAGATTTAGCAAAGGCTTTTGATACGGTTTCACACAAGAGGTTGGTGTACAAAATAAAGAAAGTTGGACTCAGTAATAATATATACACCTGGATTGAAAACTGGTTAAAGGACAGACAACAGAGGGTAGTCTTAAATGGAACTTTTTCAGGTTGGGCTAAAGTTGTGAGTGGAGTACCTCAGGGAGCGGTACTGGGACCCCTGCTTTTTAACCTGTTTATTAATGACCTTGAGTTTGGCATCAACAACAAAGTCTCCATCTTTGCTGATGATACTAAATTGAGTAAGGTAATAGAATCAGAGCAGGATGTAATTTCTCTTCAGAAAGACTTGGAGAGACTGGAAACGTGGGCAGGTAAATGGCAGATGAGGTTTAATACAGATAAATGTAAGGTTATGCATTTGGGATACAAGAATAAAAAGGCGACTTACAAATTAAATGGAGATATATTGGGGGAATCCTTGATGGAGAAGGATTTAGGAGTGCTTGTAGACAGCAGGCTTAGCAATAGTGCCCAATGTCATGCAGTAGCTGCCAAGGCAAACAAGATCTTATCTTGCATCAAACGGGCAATGGATGGAAGGGAAGCAAACATAATTATGCCCCTTTACAAAGCTTTAGTAAGACCACACCTTGAATATGGAGTACAATTTTGGGCACCAATCCTAAGAAAAGACATTATGGAACTAGAGAGAGTGCAGAGAAGAGCCACCAAATTAATAAAGGGGATGGACATTCTAACTTATGAGGAGAGGCTAGCTAAATTAGATTTATTTACATTAGAAAAGAGGCGTCTAAGAGGGGATATGATAACTATATACAAATATATTCAGGGACAATACAAGGAGCTTTCAAAAGAACTATTCATCCCACGGGCAGTACAAAGTACTTGGGACCATCCCTTAAGGTTGGAGGAAAGGAAATTTCACCAGCAACAAAGGAAAGGGCTCTTTACAGTAAGGGCAGTTAAAATGTGGAATTCATTACCCATGGAGACTGTGATGGCAGATACAATAGATTTGTTCAAAAAAAGGTTGGATATCTTTTTAGATGGGAAAGTTATACAGGGATATACCAAATAAGTATACATGGGAAGGATGTTGATCCAGGGAATTATCCGATTGCCAATTCTTGGCGTCAGGAAGGAATTAATTTTTCCCCTTAATGGGGTTTTTTTGTTTGCCTTCCTCTAGATCAATAAGTATAGATATAGGATAAAGTATCTGTTGTCTAAATTTAGCATAGGTTGAACTTCATGGACAGAAGTCTTTTTTCAACCTCATCTACTATGTAACTATGTAACTATGTAACATTACATCTCTCCCCCCCCAGCACATCACATCTCTCCCCCCAGCACATAACTTCTCTTTCCTGCATACCCCCCCAGCACATTACATATCTCCTCTGCATATCCCCCCTCCCCAGCACATATACCTACCTTAGTACTGAACCTAGGATCTTTTCCGCATCGTTGTTCGATTTTTAATACCATTATTTTATTCTATGGTTTTTGTAATTAAAGTTTATTAATCAAATTTCACTTATCATCCAGTATGGTAGCATAGTGCCCATAACTGGGTTTTCTTTCTCTTGTTTAGTTTATATCCTTAATCTAACCCAGAGGAGCACCACCGACACACTATTTGTAGCTGAAGCGGGGGTCCCCTATCTAGTACCTATCATATCCCCTCCCCGGCACATTACATCTCTCCCCTGCATATAACATCCATGCCACACTGGATGACTGCTCCTCCCACCCCCCTTGTCGGCGGCCCTAATTGAGCGAGCTGCGCTGATGTCACCTCTGGGGGCAGGACTGTAGGTGACGGGACTTGGTGATTGGGTGGAGGACCATGCAGCCAGCTGCAGCAACACATGCGCTGAGGGGAGAGGAGGCAGCTTCACCAGCTCCCAAAATCCACTCACCCCAGGCAAGGGGACGAGTGGGTTTTTCGAGCCCTGATAGTGACCAACATGAACTTTATCATAGATACAGTATCATAGAAAAATACATGAGGCCTCTGTAAACGCCATTAACTTTCATTAGTTTGAAAACTGATATTTGTAAAAAAAGTGAAAAACAAATTATGATGAAACTATGAGCGAGATTTCCTCAAGGATAGGGAGAGTTGGCCAATGGGAAATCACTCGGCTCATGCAAAAACGTGTGCACTATTTTTAATATTACTCTATAATTTTATATACGTAAAAACGCTTTTAACATGTAGGCATGTAAGTAGAATTTTTTTTTAAACAGATGAACAATTGTTATGCATTATACAATATAACGTATACTGCCCTATGTAGCAACTAATTAAAACCCTATATTTTATTAATAAAGGTAGAGTTGTACATCAATTTTTAGAACACTGATAATGTTGTTCCTTTTTAAAAATTCCCCTGTATGGGAAATAACCTTTTCTAACCAAATAGATAGGGCCAAAATCCAGTACACACTGGTGTATACAGTATGTGCATGTACTGTATGTGATGCATCTCAGTCAGATGAACAACAAGAAAACACAGCGCAAAGACGCAATAGTGAAGTATGTCAAGAATATATTAAGGAAGTATAAAAGGTAAGTATTCTGCGTACATCAATATGAAGAATAAATCACATTGTATGGTTTAAACACAAAGTTTACCACACGCCACACTTGCAGGCAGGATCAGATTACACCATTGGATCTCCCAGGCTGTTCCGGATGCTGTTTAGCCTCCTTGCGACTGTTGGCTCACCGCTCAATCACACAGTCCCATGGTGTGCAGCTCGTTAGGGCAAAAATGTCCGTTTCCAGCTAGTGGTATAATCACCGAGCATGTAGCGTTTTTGCCTTTTGGGCGCCGCAATCAACAGTTACACCCAGCGGGATAGTATTGAGTCCGCAGGGAGAAGTCTTACTGACAAGAAGTTGTCACGATCCACCTTGACTCTACTGACAGGAAACCAAAGCCCCGCATTGGGTCAAGTGAAGGGAAGTGACTCACCGGATCTACTGGCAGGGGTATATTCTTGACATACTTCACTATTGCGTCTTTGTGCTGTGTTTTCTTGTTGTTCTTCTAGTGCATTGAGGGTGCTGAGCCACCCTCTAATAACTTTCAGCTGCAGACGCCGTTTGACACTATACACGGTTATGTATTTCTTTTAATTTGTTATGTGTAATAACACTAATGGTATAAGTTGAGTAAATATCACCAAAGATTGGTTCTATCACTTTATGGTTTGAATTTAGTTTCGCACTTGTATTTGTTCAATCTCAGTCAGATGACTTTGCATAATGCATTCCGTTTTCCATGTAATCATTGCACCCTCTGCAAATCTAAGGTTTTGCATTTGTTCATTGTGTCCATTATTAACCTGTCTGTGCTTATTTCTGCCTTTTACTGTAGGTCACTGCTCAAGCAACATGCATAACTCTAACAGCGATGAGTGTCGACCGCTGCTATGTAACAGTGTATCCATTGCAGTCACTGCGCCATCGCACCCCCCAGATGGCCATGGCAGTCAGTCTGGGCATTTGGATTGGTAACGAACCTTTTATCACATGTACTATGACTTTACATAGCATATTATTAAGAATCCTGGGACACACAGACATTCAGAATTTTAGACACACAAATTTATGAAATAAACAAAGGTAGAGTTTTTATGTTGTCTCTAGATGAAAAAATGTGGAAGGGATCTTTACACTTTAGCATACCTAGGTAATTACCGGAATCGCAATATGAGTAAGATACCTTTATGGAACACAACGGGTTAAACGTTAGCAACTTATCTCAGAGATGCGCAAAACCGGTTGGGTAAAATCAGAACCTACCAGAACCTTACATTACAAAACCAAACCCATAATATTTTTAGAACCAAAACCACATTCTCAAACTTACAGTATTTAGAACCAAAACTATAACACCAGGCCAAGTGCCCATCTCTAGGTGTTTCTCAACATATCTATTTGTTTTAAATTTTACAGCTTTATATTTAATATTTGAGTTTCCTAATTGGTTTTTTTTTACGATTGTATACTTATTTCATATATTATTTATTATGCTATTTTAGCATTTTCTTGCTTACTTTGAGTCTTTTTGATAATTTGGCAAAAATCCAAAACCACGCAAATCAAGTTTTGATTTAAAAAAAAAAACAGAATCAAAACAAAAGCTTAAACATTTTTTTAGAATCAAAACGTGAATGTTTTAAAAACATGAGTACTACAGTATTAGGTGATACCTTTTTTATTTGGATTAACAATTGATATTATAAGACAAGCTTTTGAAAGTTCTCTTCTCTTCCTCAGGTCAGGTAGTTCTGATTTTGAAAGCTTGTCACCTAATGATGAAGTACTGTACTCAGCTCAAATCAATTATCTGACTCAAAAGTACTTGAGTAACAGACATGAGCAAAAAAACAACAACTATTTTGTTAGGAGCTAATGTAGATGCATAGTTCACCAAATGCCAATGGTCTAAGATTTGTTAAGCCCCTTAATGTGACGTTAATGTCACATTAATAATAACGCTGTAACATCAAAGGACAATCCCTTAAGGTTGGAGCAAAGGAGATTTCACCAGCAACAAAGGAAAGGGTTCTTTAAAGTAAGGGCAGTTAAAATGTGGAATTCAAATCCCATGGAGACTGTGATGGCAGATACAATGGATTTGTTCAAAAAAAAGGTTGGACATCTTTTTAAAAAGGAAAGGTGTACAGGGATATACTAAATAAGTAAACATGGGAAGGATGTTGATCCAGGGAGTAATCTGATTGCCAATTCTTGGAGAGGAAGGAATTTATTTTTCCCCTTATGAGATATCATTGGATGATATGTCACTGGGGATGTCTGATGAAGTCACCAACATTGATGTGACGAAATGCGTATGGTTGCTTACTGAGCACTGTGAGCTAGGAGTCTATGCACACGGAATAACAGCCAGTTGAAGTGTAACCAGGAGAGTTGCAACAACTTTTCCGGGAGGACCGCTGTTTGGTCGCACAATTTGGTGCGCATCTGAATCCGGAAGCGGATGCACGTCATCCACCACGAGGTTCCCTGCGATCTACCGGCACATCATCCAGAAGACGCTTGCCATAGATTTTCTATACGCTTGTCCTAGCGACTATTGTGAGTAACCTGATTTTATCTTGTTGTGATTAAACCTTATTTTATTTAGTTACACTCAGGGGCCCGCACTTTCCTTTTTTTGTTTTATAGAATTTCGAGGAAGGTGGTTGTTCCTGTGGAGAGCTGCGTGGAGTCCCCAGCATTTTATCTACTGTTTTGTTTTTTTCACATATTTTTATTTATGGCATATTTGTATTCCTTGTGTTTCTCTTCTCCCACCTTGCCCACCCTGTGTTTTCCCTTTCCTTGTTCATAGTGTTTGTTTGTTAGTTCATTGTTTGTCATCTCGTGTAATTCACTCATACACAGCCACAAGTGGTTCTAATTTTGGACCCACCTCTCCTATCCCCCTTTTCCCACCCCATCCCCCCACTCTCCTATTCCCCCCTTCCTTCTCCTCACCTCCATCCCCCATCCCCTCTCCTCAATTTCCCTCTCTCCTCCCCACTAGGGGTGTCCCATTGGGGCTTATTAATAGAAAGTATATAATTTAATTAATTGTTATACATGTATATCTGACTAGTGCTGTATTATCTCATATATATACACATGCACATACACGAAAAAGAAAGTACACCCTTTTTGAATTCTATGGTTTAACATATCAGGACATAATAACAATCAACTGTTCCTTAGCGGGTCTTAAGATTAGGTAAATACAACCTCAGATGAACAACAACACATGACATATTGCACTATGTCATGATTTATTTAACAAAAATTAACCCAAAATGGAGAAGCCATGTGTGAAAAACTAAGTATACCTTATGATTCAATAGCTTGTAGAACCACCTTTAGCAGCAATAACTTGAAGTAATCGTTTTCTGTATGACTTTATCAGTCTCTCACATCGTTGTGGAGGAATTTTGGCCCACTCTTCTTTACAATGTTGCTTCAGTTCATTGAGGTTTGTGGGCATTTGTTTATGCACAACTCTCAAGGTCCAGCCACAGCATTTCAATCGGGTTGAGGTCTGGACTTTGACTGGGCCAATGCAACACCTTGATTCTTTTATTTTTCAGCCATTCTGTTGTAGATTTGCTGGTGTGCTTGAGATCATTGTCCTGTTGCATGACCCTATTTCGGCCAAGCTTTAGCTGTCGGACAGATGGCCTCACATTTGACTCTAGAATACTTTGGTAAACAGAGAAGTTCATGGTCGACCCAATGACTGCAAGAATCCCAGGTCCTGTAGCTGCAAAACAAGCCCAAACCATCACCCCTCCAACACTGTGCTTGACAGTTGATATGAGGTGTTTGTGCTGATATGCTGTGTTTGGTTTTCGCCAAACATAGCGCTGTGCATTATGGCCAAACATCTCCACATTGGTCTCTTCTGTCCAAAGGACATTGTTCCTTAAGTTTTGTGGTTTGTTCAGATGCACCTTTTCAAACCTACAGTAAGCTGTGCTGCCATGTTCTTTTTAGAGAGAATAGGCTTTCTCCTGGAAACCCTTCCAAACAAACCATACTTGTTCAGTCTTTTTCTAATTGTACCATCATGAACTTTAACATTTAACATGCTAACTGAGGCCTGTAGAGTCTGAGATGTAACTCTTAGGGATTTTGCAATTTCTCTGAGCATTGCACGGTCTGACCTTCGGGTGAATTTGCTGGGTTCTCCACTCCTGGGAAAATTGGCAATTGTTTTGAATGTTTTCCACTTTTGAATAATCTTTCTCACTGTAGAATATGGACTTTAAATTGTTTGGAAATGGCCTTATAACCCTTCCCAGATTGACGGGCAGCAACAATTGCTTCTCTAAGATCATTGCTGATGTCTTTCCTCCTTGGCATTATGGTTTATTTAACTTACTCTACACATTTTGTTTCAGTTCTCATGAACTACAAGGTTTCAGTTATCCCTGTCACATTTGTGAGCAGTTCTATTGGAGTATATTAGTCATATATACATATATGCTTATTACATAATTTTCATATGATTTTACTGTATATGACTTTAATCTTCTCAAAAACACAAAGGACTGCTCACAATAGTGATATAGGGGTTTGCATTTTATATTTGATAGTTTCTATTTAAATATATATGTTTTATTTTATTTTTAACACATTTTTATTATTGTTCGTTTTGTTTCTTACATTTCTATTAATAAAGTTTGTTTTAGAAAAAAAGGGCGCACCATGTGACCCGCCTGTCCAATGAGGATGTACGTTACGTCAGCGCGACATCTGATGTAGACGCACACTGATGACGTCACCCTCGGCGGCATGGCGGATCAACCAGGTGTGTATTAAAATGCAGACTACATTGTGCTTTGTACACCTTGATAAAGTGCCGTTGCACGAAACGCGTAGGTGCGTTCGTGAAATCTTTATTAGGCATTGCCTAATTTTAAGGCCTGCTATGTAACAGATGATTGTTATTATGTCCTGATATGTAAACACATAGGGCCTCATGCACTAAAGGTTCCTAAAAAAAAATCACCGGGCCATTTAAATCACCGTTTTTATGAGCGTTGATATCACGGTATTCAGAAAGCCTTCATTACCTGTCATAGCAAAATTCACAAAACGGGCGATTAGCCGGTGATCTGATGAACGACCCTCTGAAAAGGCCTTACACGGCAAGTTGTATCTGCTGCAAAGAGCTGCTCTGAGAGTCTCTCCCTGTGCAAATCTCGCCCGAAATGCATGTGTATAAATTTTAATTTTGATAATAGTTTAGATGAGCAGGGGGTCTCCTGAGCTGAACTGCATTGGTTTCAGCCTCGGGGACGCCTTACTTCCCGAGATACAGGCCCCATTATGGGGTGCCGGTATCGCCTATGCATTTTATTCCCATGGTCATGTGACGTGGAAATTTAAATGCATAGGAGATACTTGCACCCAACAACGGGGCCTGTATCTCGGGAAGTAGGGTGTCCCTGAGGCTATCCGCTATAGTAATGAAGTTTACTGTAAATGCATTTTTATTGCATAGGGTTCATGCCAGGGGTCTCTGGTGCTAATATTAATGTATATCAGCTCCAGAGATTCCCGGCATCAATCCTAAGCAGGAAAATGTATATATTTTTTCTAATTCCCATTTCGCCGCTTCTCTGCAGGTTTCCATTTTTTTTTACCCACTATAACCTTAAGTGTGGTGAATACCTACTCTTAGTCTCAAAACAGGATAGCCAGCATAACCAACCTCACACTGATGATATCCATCAAGGTTGAAACATGTCTGTGAGTGGGTTTACTGGCTTTGCATCTCACCCCAGCCTATGCTTAAAAGCTGTGTTTAAAGCAGCATGCATTGGCTTAAGGGTTGCTCGTGTAATATGAGATTGAGACAAAAGGTGGCACTGTGTGCTCATTTGCATGTCATTTCCCAGAATCCATTGCTGCAGTGGAAGTGCTGTGTGCTGGGTGATAATGGTGAAAGACAGGGTTGCAGACCTGTCTAAGACATGCAAATGAACATATCATAATATTTCCATTTGCTATATGCTTTACTGTGGAGGGTTTTTGTCACTTTTTTTTACCCACCATAACCTTAACATACGCACGCACGCACGCACGCACACACACACAATCCCACATAAAGCACTCTGGTGTAAACAAGTATAACAAATTTATTAAAGACACATCACATAACATACAAACATAATAAATCACTCACACCTCAAAGTATGGAAAAACAGACACATGCAACATGTAATAATAGTGGGAGCTAAAGCCAGAAATTTATAAGCAAAATAATAATCAAATGACACATAATGGGCCTCATGCAGTATGCGCCGATAAGGCTTTTATCGGCATTTTCCCGCCAAAATTGCATTTGTGATTCAGTAAGCGCCGATAAGTGGCCAAAATCGGCATTTTGTCTTCCCGATAAAAAATTATCGGCAGGCTGCTGATCGGCACTCTAAAATTGAGATTTCTATGGCAATTTGTCCCGCCAGCTAAAGTTGGCAAGTTGGAGGGGAGAAGGATCAGCAAGGTTGCCGGGACGGCACTTAGAAAAAATAGCTCATCTCTACATCAATGGAGTCAATGGAGCGGGGACTTATAACTTTATAGGAGTGTTTACGTTCTATTGCTCATAATAAAAATGTGCTTGGCATTACAGTGTCGATGTGATTCACTTCATCGTGTCACCGCTTACGTTTATTATTGGCAGAACATTGTACATGTCTATGTTATGATGTTTTGCGTGTCACATTAGTCTTAATGTTATGATGTGTCAATGGAAACTCCTATAGTAAACTCTTAAAGGAAGAGGTCACATAAAATGAAACATGTTACTTAAGTGTGCTTCAATTTATTATATGATGTAACAGATTTCACACATCTAACAGATCCAGCGTATATTAATGTTGGTATACATTATAGAATGCTTTTAATCTGTAACGCATGATCAAATGTAAATGTAGCTGTTTTTTTTCATGTTTACATGTAGTTTGTGACCTCCCTCTTTTTATGACGTCCGCAATTGGACACTCAATAACATTGCATGTTTACATTGTACACGATGCATTATAATCAGTTCATGCTAAGTTATACACAGATCTATAATAGTTACTCATTTTTAGACGATAGAAACATAATCAATAGCAAGTATCCTGATGGAATTAAATTATGCATATGCACATTATAATTAGTTCATGTGAACATGTGACAATAACATGCTAAATTATACATGTTGCAACGTAGTTTTTCAACGTCAATGTCATGGTTGTATCCTAATGAGATGACTGAGTGTTGCGTTCATAAGTGGTACATGCATTACACATTCCATAAATATTTGCGAATAAATTATTGTACAAAGCTTAACGTAACATCATAGTCAAATATCATGATTGCCTGGTGAACACACATAAATAATCCGTATAATTCGTACTGTATACCCGTTTGGAGTTCACAACTTGGATATGTTTATTTAACACCTTGCACTTCATCAAGTCACGTGACATCATCACATAGGTATTTAAAGGAGGGCAATTACCTGCGCATTGACAGCTACAGACCTGAAGATGATACGATTGTTCATGAGACGGAGGAAGATTCTATTGGAGGAGAGGCTAGCTGAGGGACAGGATGTCACAGGGCAAGGAAGGGACAGAGACGCGGAGTGGAGAGGAAGAGGGCAAGGAGATGAGAGGAGAAGAGAGAGGAGAGAAGTTGTGCCTCGTCCTCGTTTGTACAGGGAGAGAACCATGTTAGATGGGATGAGTGAGGAGGAGATCATAAGTCGGTATCGTTTGAGTTCAGCAGCAATCTTATCTCTTTGTGAAGAGATACGGGTAGATTTAGATTTTGTGACAGTCAGAGGTCGTGCAGTCCCTGGGCTTGTTAAAATGCTGTGCTCATTACATTATCTTGCTTCCGCGTCATTCCAGACAACTGTGGGCATAGTGGGCGGGGTTTCGCAATCTACATTCTCGCGGGCCTTTACCCAGTTTCTATGTGCACTCAATAGACGCGCTAGGAATTATATTCATTTTCCTACAGAGCACACAGAGTGGCTGGAAGTGAGGAATGGCTTTTATACCATAGCCGGGATACCATGTGTGATGGGTGCAATAGATTGCACCCATGTTGCCTTGATCCCGCCTTGTCAGAGTGAGCATGCTTACCGCAATCGTAAGCACTACCATTCCCTGAATGTACAGGTGGTATGCGATGCCACGATGAAGATTATGCATGTGGTAGCCAAATTCCCTGGTTCCAGTCACGATTCCTCTATCCTGAGAAACTCATCAGTCTTCCATGCTTTCGAAGAAGGCTATTTTGGACCTGGTTGGCTGGTGGGTGAGTACATATTATGATGTGTTAACAAACAACTCTTGGTTTTCTAGGAAATGTTGTAAGTAATAATGTTAACACAAATTGTTTCATATTTGTGCACGATGGATTATAGGTGACTCAGGATACGGAATTAGGCCGTGGCTGTTGCCCTCCATGCCAAACCCTCAATGTGAAGCAGAGGAGAGGTATAATGTTGCACATATATCTACAAGATCTGTCATCGAGAGGACATTTGGCCTGCTTAAAACAAGATTCCGGTGTTTAGATCGAACTGGTGGGGCACTTCAATATAAGCCTGCTAAAGTGTCAGATATTGTAATTGCTTGTTGCATTTTGCACAATCTGGCACTCCGCCATAATTTAGAAACCGACATACGTCAGGGCTTGGAGGAGGAGCATCCCGTACATTTAGCAGCTGACACTGAGAAAACAGCCTGTGGTGTGGAGACACGTCGTAATGTGATTAACACATATTTTTCATGTAAGCTACTACCTATATGGTCATAGTACTACATAGATGTATTAATTCATTGTAATGATAAATACATGTGTCCAAATACCATTCACTTAGGAAACAGATGAATATGGTTCTCCCACCTTTCTGTTCTCTGCTGTGTGGACAAATGCATGTGGCACCGGTATGTCATTCATCAACAGGTTGTATTATACTTCTTACCACTAAAACGTTTTGTGTGTACGTGAGGGAATAATGTGTACAAAATCTATTTTTTCTGTACATGCTATTTTTGGTTATGCATAAACAATAAACCTACTATTTTGATAGCCAATAGCTAGTGCAATATGGTTACATACAAATGTTCATTTGGAGTGTGACATGTGTGTCACAATGATGTGCAGCCTATTGTGTATTTCAGATCATATTTGACGTTTTCTATATTTTGTTTAATATCACATAGAAAAGTGTCACTTCTGTGTGTTGCTTACCTTAATTAACATGTCATGACAATGATTTTTATTCATTGATGTTTTCTTTTTCAAGGTATATCACTCCAAGGACTGCTCATGTATTTGAATATGTATTTGAATTCACATCTGTAATAAGATGTGCAAACCTCGATACAGGTATACTTAGAGGATGTTTAAAGAGAACGTAATGAACAAGTGGTGACAATTGAAATATTGTATTGTGTCCTGTATTGTGTATTGTGTACTGTGTATTCTGTATTGTGTCCGTGCGTTTATCTACACTTTGTGGTTATTGTACAGTGTGTTTAAAAATCATTACCTACATTATATAACATGTCATTATTACAACGTAACAACATCCATTCATGCACATGAGCGATGTTAACACTCAATGCAGGTTTGGATGAAATGAGCCAATTGTGGTAAACATCATTAACGTTGCAATGTATGTCATTATTTATTCTCTCACTTCATCTTCATGTTGATTAATACATTGTCACATGTGTATGTATAAGTGAAAGATGTGTGTTGATTTGACGTACATGTTACATATGTCAAAATGTTAACACTATTCCAAAGTATAGTTCTTTGGATTCACATTTTGTTCACAATCATTCAACACAAAGACAATGTTCCTAAGAATATTATAATTTCATTCACGTTACTTATTAATAATGATCATGATCCTTTATAACAACTGTCAACATATGAACATAAATGAAGTATACATTTACATACGCACACATTTCATCAACATAGTGTGTGTGTGTGGGTGTTTTTGTTTTTGTGTGATGCATGTATTTCTACCAGAAATAATATTAACCTACATAATAATGTTGTTTTTATCATCGGCGTCACTTAGCTATGTATGTGTTTAATGTGTAATAATAACACTAAACTATAGTTAATCGTGTGAATGTACACACAAATGTTCATGGTTTAATGATCTGTACATAACATTCATTAGCTCATGCATGTTAGGTAAGCACTACAACCTAGGTGATAATATAAAATTCACACGACTAAAAAGTTTCTTTCACCTCCCTTTTTTATTGTATACGTTCAGATACAATGTCTACGAGTTGTTATGTAGCATTTACATTCTTTGACAAGTCACACGTGAGATTATAATATATAGTAGATTCATGTGTTTGCTGAGTGATAATGTTGGTTGCATATATCACATGACAATACATATAATGTTAGTAGAAAAGAAAAAAATATCAATATAAGTTCTAACTTCAGTGCTTAGCAACATCATTATGATCATTAAGTGCATAGTAAATATTTGCACAATAGGTAACATTATGTAGTGATTGTTAATCTGCGCACCAATCAATGCAAGCATTGTTACATATTTATTATAATTGTTGTTCACTAGTCGTCACAAGCATCTAATATAACGATTGGCCCATCTGAAATCATACATACATACATACATACACAGAAGTAACGTATATGTTTAAACTGCAAGGATCAAACTAAAGATACAGAACTATCTCATGTTTCAAATGCCAGTGTTTGCATTACTACTGATATGTTTTTTCCGGTGCCTGCATACATCATAATGTGAGCGCACAACGTCTGTTGCGCGCGCATGTCACGAATGTGTGGACTAAGTCTTAGCGCATGCTCAAAACGATGTGTACGCTGTGCATTCAATACATGTCCCTCCATGGTGCTGCTAGCAGTACGCATATCATGGCTGAAAGTTATGATATGGAAGCGAAACAAAATTCACTTCTACACACGTACAGTAGAGGCAACGTTTATTCTAACATTTGCTGTAAACTAGCCGGGTTACATTCTGGGTATGTGCTGGGTATGTTCTGGGCTAGTTTGAGGCACGTTTAAGGCATTTCTGCATTGACTTACGACCCATAGGATTAACACAGCAGGGATCCCTGGCAGTCCAATTCAGTTTGAATGGGACTGCCAGGGACCCCCCGCTGTTAATCTGATAGGCCATTATCTTTGCGGTATTTTCCAAGGTTAGAATACAACCGAACATTTATATGCCTAGTTTTTCTCCCACAAGAAATTTGTTACAATAATTGGCTGAGATTCTTTGTCTAAGATACCCTCTTTTCACAGGAATCGAAACTTTACTTTCTGCTTAGGCAATCAAAATGTGAAAAACAAGTTTACTCTTTTAATTACAATAACAATGTGTGTGAAATCATCAACTGTGCTATGATGAACAGATTTCTACATACACCTCTCTCTTTCTCTCTCTCTTTCTCTCTCTCTTTCTCTCTCTCTTTCTCTCTCTCTTTCTCTCTCTTTATATATATATATATATATATATAT
>WSYH01015266.1:0-14502 GCA_036426205.1 Ascaphus truei
GCTAGCGTATCCGTCCTCCGGCTGCTAGCGTATCCGTCCTCCGGCTGCTAGCGTATCCGTCCTCCGGCAGCTAGCGTATCCGTCCTCCGGCTGCTAGCGTATCCGTCCTCCGGCAAGAGTACTAAGATAGTTGCATGGATATGCCAGGTAACTAAGGTCTGGATAGTGTCCTAGTCTATGTAAGGCTAACAGGGTAGAGGTTAGCTCAGGAAAAGTTTGGCTATGAGTTAGTAATAGAACTGTGTAAGGAGTATCATTGATGCAGAGTACGTTCTAGGGAGTTATAATGACATAGGCCCCAAACTAATAGCTATCAGAACTGGAATAGAGTACATGGTGCAGATTTTAATTGTCTTTTAGGTTAATAACCAATTTTTTGCAACTGTGTTTAAGTATGTGCCTCCTCAGTACCACCTGTGAGGAAGTGAAAGAATGATCTATTTAATAAACTTTATTTTTCCGTTAAACAATAAAACTCCTGGCGCCCTTCATTTATTATCCTGAAAACCATCTGAGAGAGCCATGCCCAGCCTCCAGAAACACTTGCTGAATTGAGGTAATAACCCTGAGAGACTGACATCTAACATACAGCTGTTATCTCCCTTGGAGCTGGGCAGGGAGGTGATATATATGTATAGCAACTGTAAATATTCCTGTATGTTCATTTGCATGTCTTAGACAGGTCTGCAATCCTGTCTTTCACCATTATCACCCAGCACACAGCACTTCCACTGCAGCAAGGGATTCTGGGAAATGACATGCAAATGAGCACACAGTGCCACCTTTTATCTCAAGCTCCTATTACAGAGCAACCCTTAGCCAATGCATGCTGCTTTAAACACAGCTTTTAAGCAAAGGCTGGGGTAAAATGCAAAGCCAGTAAACCCACTCACAGACATGTTTCAGCCTTGATGGGTATCATCAGTGTGAGGTTGGTTGCTGGCTCTATATATCGGAAAGAGAGAAAGCATCCCACAGAAAGCACTCGGGTATTCAAAAAAAGTGTGAAACCGCAAGATGACGTCCTGATTCTGCACGCGATCCATCAACTCTTCAAAGCTTCTCCGTAGAGAGGGAGCAGCTGAGCCTAAGGGCTATTGGGTGTGTAGGCAGGGAGCCCCGCAGCAACTGTCTAGTTCGGTGGTCATCTATGGTTGATAACGGAATTACTTTCTTGGAGGTCAGAGTCCACAGGGCCAGCTGTAGCCGTCGTATGAACGCAGACAAGTCTTCCCCATCATCTTGCTTAAGAGCGTGGAATTGGGCCAATTGTTCAATGGTATCATCCTTAGTGCCGTAAGCTTTAGTTAAGGCTGGGATCAGGGCTGGGCATCGGTCTCCGCATGACATTCACGGCCTGACTATATTTGTGGCCATTCCACAATCCTCTGCCTTTTTACGGCCTCGGAGCAGGACCACTCTTCCAGTACTTGCAGCGTTTGATCTTTCCACTCCCCAAATTCTTCCTCTCCCAACGGGGTCGGCAAGACCCAGAAAATGCTTTCAATTTGCAGTAGTGGTGAGCCTGGGATGACTGTGCTAGGTTGTCAGCTAGTTGCTTTATCACTTCAGTGGGCGCCTGTTCGATTGGTCGCTTCTGCTACCAGGTCAACTGCCACGACCTGACTCTGGACTAGCCTCACTTCTGCTGGGTCCTGTCTGGGACGGGGAAAATTCAGCCACCGGGGCAATCTCTTGAGCAGAACCAGAGCTAGGTTCCTCCATTTTTACTGTCACCTCAGGACATATAAGGGGCCACCCATCGGACATAGCTCCATGTAGATACAGGGCCTGGGGCCCTTCCTCTTCCCATAAACTACAACCTCCAGTGATTAGTAGCATGTTTAATAGAGAGACCGGGTCCCATTCTCGGTCTAAGAGTCGGAGTTAAGCTAACCCTGGGAACGACCTCAAGGCTAAAGACACACTATATGAGAAGGTCATGAACGGGACATCTCCAATGATGACCACGTGGCAGGGAGGTACCTGGCATTCCAGGGCCCACTGATGGACCCACTGTATGGATGATACGGATATAGTCACAGTTCTGATAGATGTACACTTTATTATTTGGGCACCCCCAAGTCAGAATCTCAGCAGCGTCTCCAAATGTAACACCCTTCCCCCCCCCCAGGGAGATTTGCATACTATGTATGTTATGGTGCTAACCTGCAGGCTCGCAGAAGGCCTGGGCCTCCACTGATTGGGAGCTTGGGGGTGCAGGTGCAGCGCCTCCACCTGTGGGGATTCCAGCGTAGGCAGGATGGCTCCTCACGGGAACATATACAGCAATAACCACAACACACAGCAATGATAAACAATACTATTTACCAGCAGGTCCCTCCTGATACATATACAGTAACACACTAATAAGAACAGCACACAACCCATTGCTTACCCCAATACCCCAGCAGGCTAGGTGTCCATCAAGGTAACCCCAAATGTATGTAAGGGCAGTGCTACCCTCCCTGGTGTATTTGGTGGTGCACGTGGGTACCTTCCCGACTACAACACCGTAGCCATGGAATCCTTTGTAGATATCAAAAGCCCTATACGTGATCCCACATAGCGGGCCTCCCAACAATATGCCCCTCCCTCCCTCCTTACTTCCGGCACCTGCACGGTATTACTCCTCCACGAGTCGTCCTGCTCTGTCGCTCCGCTGGTACTCAGCTACCAGGAATGTCCCCGAGATATGGCCGTCCCTATAGTACTAATCTAGGATGACTCAGGGCCTAACTCAGGCCTACGGGGTTCGCTGGCTTAGTCCTGTGCCGTCTACCGGCTTCCTGGACACAAACGTCTTCTCCGAGGGTCCCGCCAGATCTGCAACGCAGTCCCCAGTCTCCAGATGATATCCTAATCCCCTAGGGGATATCCTCTCCCTCCAGCCCTGTGGGAGTTCCAGTATGGCCACCACACCTCCGCCTAAGAGTCCCAGGAGCTCCCCCTAAAGGTGCACACACCCCATTTCTTTTTTTAAAGCCCCCATTTTGCAGGCTGTAAACCTGGGGTCCCCCTAAACAAATCACCACTATTTTCAGCTCTGGGGGGCCCCTGGTTCCGGAGATAGTTACCGGTGAAGTTACCAGGTTTAAATCTCCCTCTGGGAAAAACATGGCCGCCAAATCTCAGGCCAATAGGAAACTGCAACATCATCAGTTGTGATCTGTGTTGTTCCTATTGGACAACCCTTTAAATTCCCTTTAAAAAAACAGGGAATCATACCAATAAGTTTACCAGTACGTATTTCGGGGCCCCATAGCAGAAAATAGTAAGGTTGTGCTCTGGAGGACTCGACCCTATAAAAACATGGAAGTTATTTAGGATGGGTTGCTTCTTTAAACATCTTTTATACTTCTACAGTGAAACAAGATTGCTGTTATGGGAACGGAAGTCGGTTAGTATTAGCTACCCCATGTAAGAGCTGTTTGGCTTGTCCCAATATTATCCCAGCTTCAGAATGTGCACTATAACCCCAAACTTGGGGCAATCTTACTGAATGACTTATCCCTGGGGGACCTTACTGTGGGAATCCCTTCTGTCTTCCACGCTGTAAATGTCTGCAGAAGTCCGTGGAATATCCGTCTGTGTGTGTACCTTTCTCTTATCTCCCTTCACATCTCGTTCCTGTTTATAGGTCCATAATGACTTCAAAACCTCCTTATTTCGCCCTGTTTACACATTCCTGCCTTGCCAGTCCTCGCAGCTCACGATAATGACTGCGGTCAGCCTGGGAAGAAGATGGACAATAGAACCGGCTATAAATAAATCTATAGATTGGCCAAAATCAGCCCCGTCTTGAAGTCTTAATTACAGCCGTGTATTCTCAGTGCGGCTTTGATGGTGTATTTCTCATGTGTTGTATTGGTTGTGCAAACCTGATTATCTCCGCCGGGAAATAACAACAAGCATGGAATATAAGACCTACTGTATCTATTGCTTTGCGTGTAACCCCTTCACTGCCAGGGAGAATAGCAATGTTGTGTAAAGTGTAGACATACCAACGCATACTGTATGTGCCTGTGATGCATTGGGGAGCAACACAGTCGGATTTGTACACTAAATACTATATATTCAGATATTATCGGAGTGCCTGGAGATTTTCCTTCATAAGAGCAATAATGTTATCTGTTTATTATTGTCCAAATGTAATAGCCCGGGAGTGGTCAACTCTAGTCCTCAAGGGCCACCAACATGTCAGGTTTTCAGGATATCCCTGCACCTGCGCTGAAGCTGGGATATTCTGAAAACCTGACCTGTTGGTGGTCCTGGGGGACTGGAGTTGGCCGCCCCTGAGGTATGAGGATGCTCTTTAAATCCTACTATCAGCTCTCAAGGTGACCTTGGGCAAGTCCCTTTATCTTCTGGTGCCTTACAGTGCAAGCGCTTTCGGGCAGGGACTCCTTGTGCCTGCACAATTCTATGGACGCAGTCAGCACTATGTAAGAAAAGAATATATTAATATGTGAAGCGTTGGAGTATATATCACGCAGGGAGATAGAAGAAATTAAATTGTCCTCTAGGCGCCTGTATCAAACGTGGCAAAGCTTTCTTGGTCCGAAGACGAGGGATCCTTAGGAACGTAATATCCACTGTATTCTATGGCTGTAATTATAGATATGGAAATCTCTCCTGTACAAGTCAAGTCATATTTGTACAAGAGGAAAGTATTTAATATACTGTGGTTTTGCAATTTCAAAGTATCCATCGTCCTGCATACAGACAAACATGTAACCTGAGCAGAAAAAATGCTTTGAAGCACCTCTGATAACTACAATGCTGCAGTGTAAAGAAGGGATGAGTATCACTCCCAGCTCCCTAAACCTAACAATACCTACAGAATAAGGATGTACAGTATATTATTGGCTCATGCGCATACAGTAATATGCTTATCCCCTCTGGCAGATTGCAAGCTCAGCAGGGCAGTATGCTCGTCTCCCACAGTTTTCTGCACGTGTAACCCTTTTATTCCTGTATAGATCATACCGCCTCTGATTATCAAGTTTGTTTTGCACATAAAGTTAGCGGTGCACACACACACACACACGCACACACGCGCACACACACACACGCGCGCACACACACACGCGCGCACACACACAGTCACAGACACCTTTTTTGTGCTTGAAAACACAATGTTCTTTCAAAATGAACAATGGTTATTCAAGACCAGATGTGCAAAGCTATGAAATCTACGTTAAATTAGGCAACGGGAACAGCTCAGCAGTAATGTACTGTAACTGTCTTTGATGTGGGAACACCCAGTTTGAAATCCCAGCATCAGCACCTTGGGCAACTTACTTTAACTCCCTGTGCACCAGTGACCAAAATTAGACTGTAAGCTCTTTGCGCCAGCTGCTCGTTGCCCCTGCAACAATTCTATTACCCGCGCTACGCAAAAATATAGCAAATATAAATGCGAAAACATATATTGTAATGATGGGAGCTGTTAAGAGAAGAAACAGCTGAACGCATTCACTTTATTTCATCGTTAACTATCCGTGTGAATGTATCTTTAACCCCGGCGTTGCTAGTCGCACTGGCAGGGAAGGGGTTAAGCAAGTCCATTGAGTTTGTTTGTCCCCTCCTCACCAAAGTGCAGGTCGCAGACCCCACAGGATTAATGCACAGAGAAAAATTGTCCTAAACAATATTGCTCTTTCAGAAGACGGCAGATAAACTGAAAGCCATTTGAAACAGGAAGTACAAAAAAACCTAAACCCCGTAGAAGCTCTGTGCAGGAGAAGGATTTCTCAATAGGATGAAAGCGGCCTCACTGATCTTTTCAAAGCTGCAGTATAAGTGCCCTGCGGCCCTCACACACACAATGTATAACACAGAAAGGTCTCCAGTCTTTCTAATACCCCCTCCACTCGGGCTATAAATAAGACACTCAGCTTCTACCTAGACGAGGTTTGTTGCTGAAGGATTAGAACAGGGGCTAGCAACTCCAATCTTCGAGGGCCACCAGTAGGTCAGGTTTTCAGAATATCGCTGCTTCTGCACAGGTGGCTCAAACAGAGGCTCCGTCAAACACTGAGCCACCTGTGCTGAAGCAGGAACTGATTGAGCCACCTGTGCTGAAGTAGGGACTGATTGAGCCACCTGTGCTGAAGTAGGGACTGATTGAGCCACCTGTGCTGATGCAGGGATATCCTGAAAACCTGACCTGGGGGAGGGGGCTTGAGGACTTTAGCTGAGAATCCCTTTTCTAGTGCATCGCCTACTAGTGCCAAATCTCTCTAGAGACCTTTTTGGTATTTCCCCTTTCCTACACAGATCCTCAAAAATAAAGGCATCCTCAAAATCCTTTCCTATGGCAATGCCATGAAAGTATGTGGTTTTTAAAAAAAATCATTTGCTGCCAGCGGCAGAGCGTAGGAATGAGATCTAAATCACGTCCAAATCCCATACTCATTCCCCAAAATAATTCATTAATACCGTGCTTTTTGTTTTACTCTGTACATGATCTTTGAGCAGGATGTGAGAACTCATGGTTGAGGGAGAGTATGTTCCCAGTGAAGTGGTTAATCCCAGCACTGAAGGAGTGCAAGCCCACCCCTCTCACCCTACACCCCTCTCACACCGCAGCCCTCTCACCCCGCACCCCTCTCACCCCGCACCCCTCTCACCCCCCACCCCCCTCCCCCCGCAGCCCTCTCCCCTCTCACCCCGCAGCCCTCTCACCCCGTTCTTCTCTGGGCCCTTGCTTAGTTTGCTCTCTATCTGGGCAGGAAGAAAATGCTCATTGTTTTAAAAGCCTTGAAATGTCTTGTAAACGTTTGGATGTCGTTGACCGGATAATACAGGAGTGGCCAACTCCCGTCCTGAAGTGCGACCGTCAGGTATTAAGAATATCCCAGCTTCAGCACAGGTGATGCAGTCAAAGACTGCTCAACTGATTGAGCCCCTTGTGCTGACGCAGGAATATCCTGAAACCCTGACCTGTTGGTGGCCCTTGATCAAAAACGAAGAAACTGCAGCGCACCACCAAAATGAAGGAGGAGGACGACTTGGATACAAAAAACTGCTTGAGTGGATCCTTGGCAAATAGGCCGACATGTTTTGCGCTTACGGCGCTTTCTCGAGGTCCCTTCTGAACTAGCCTCCGTTGGGACTTGAGGACTGGAGTCGCCCTGGAGTAGGGTTACCACATGTAAGTTTTTAGAATCCGAAATACGGTATGAAAGTCTGACGTCTTAGTGAGTTAATGACTGACCTTCAGAATTCCTATCCCAAATATTTCCTGCATAGTTTGCGTCCCGCCGCATGCTCCAGCTTCCCTTTCTTCATAAAATCCCGGGGTTTAGGATAAGCATCGCTAAATGTACACTTGTGTTTCGGCGTCATTATTAATGAAAAAGGTGAGCACTGTTTCTGGGCAAAAACAAAGCAATATATTACTAATTACTAATTTAACAAACAACACAGCCGCACTTTAACACTCATCTGTTTGCCCTAATGAGGGATGAGCAAATGCTTTGCACTGAGGGATATATATCCCGCGTGACCCCTATATCGTGACCCCTATATTCTTTGGCTTTTATCATCTCTGCGCTTGGCTGGTCGGGGGAAGACGCGCACTGACCTAACACGTAGCGGTGGGAGCAGGGCCGCCGACAGATTTCCTGGGGCCCAGGACTAGAGCTTCGCTCCCGGGGGCCCTGCCACCGTGTCGGTGACCTTGCGAGCCCTTCCCTTTCACACCTGTATTTCTCTCCCTCACTCAAATTCCATCTCTCCTCACTCTCTCCCCCTTCGCTATCACTTAATTACCCCACTCATTCAATCCCTCCACACTCCTCTGGCCACATACACAATTCCCCCCCAATACACACACACACAATACCCTTTACCAATACAAAAATCCGCCGGAGACAAGGTAAGAGCGTGGGAGCCTCTGTAAGCGCCGCACCCCGCCTCTCCCCCCTCCAGAAAATCTAGCGCCTCCCAGTTTTCGCACCCCTGCAATAGAGTATATATAGAGTATATATAGAGTATATATAGCCTTTATGTCTTTACTGTTCATTTTCACACCAGGCGGACTGTTTCTACCTTATCTTATTTCCCACTTCCTCTCAGCGTCCCTTGCAACCCGTTTTGTATTTCTCCTTCTGCCTGGTTGAGCCGCAGAGGGTGTGGTTAGTTCATTGCTTACCTAACACACCTGATTGGTGTCATTGTCTTTAAATCAGAGGCTTGAAGCAAATCCTGAGCTTGCAGTGCTGAGTTGATTAGGCGCGATGTTGTGCTTCCTGAACAAAAGGCCGTACCTCTATGGGGCAGGCCATAGAGGGCGCAAAGGAGCACAACCACGTATGCGCGTCAATTTTTCATATCACTGTGAGAAGGGTGAGCAGGGGGTCTCTTTGGAGTCTCAGATTGCTGATCTGAAGAGGCAACTTGCAACATTGAGGCACATTGACAATCTTGAAAGAAGTTTATTGCTCACTGAGCAGGCCCTGGCTGGGATTAGTGTTGCAGAGGGTGGACCTGTGAGTGAAGAAGAGGTAGGTAGTTGGGCAACATTTAGAAGGGGAAGCAGGGGGAATAGTCACGACAGTTCTGAACTGAGCCATCCCAATAGATTTGCCAGACTGAGTGAAGATATTGGGAGTGTAAGGGCAGGAGTGGCAAGGCTGGGGGAGACTGAATCCTCTAATAGCCAGGGGAAGAGTTCCTCCAGCACAGAGGGGACTCGGGATACTCAGAGACCAAGAAAGATTGTGGTGGTAGGAGACTCCACCATTATTAGGAGGGTAGAGAGGGCAATCTGTTGCTGTGACCGCATGAACCGAACAGTTTATAGTCTCCCGGGGGATCGAGTTGGGCACATTGCGAATGGGGTAGAAATATTGTTGGAGGGTCTGGGACTGGACTGGCGGTCTTGGTACACAGCATCAATGACAAAGTTAGAGAAAGATGGAGTGTCCTAAAAAATGAATTCAGGGATTTGGGCTGCAAGCTTATGGCATGGACCTCCAAGGTAGTATTTTCTGAAATACTACCAGTGCCATGCACTACCGCAGGGAGACAGTTAGAGCCTAGGGCGGTTAATGCATGGCTAAGAAATTGGTGCAGGAGGGTTTGGGGTTTTTAGAGAACTGGACTCCTTTTCTGAGAGATGTTATCCTTAGAGTAGGGATTGATTACACCTCAAGGAAGAGGGATCTTCTGTGCAATGGGGGAGGATGTTAAAAAAAGTTGGAGATTTTAAAATAGGAAGGAGGAGGAAGGGACAAGAAACAGATAATGAACTCGACCAAATAGATGGGAATGGGGAAATAGCTGGGGGTCATGGAGAGAGAATGGAGGTTCCACACAAGAGGTTACTGTACAAAATAAAGCAAATTGGACTCTGTAAAAATATTGACACTTGGTATAAAAACTGGTTGAAGAATAGACAACAGAGAGTTGTCAGAAATTGAATCTTTGCAGGCTGGGCTAAAGTTGAGTGGAGTACCTCAGGGATCGGTACTGCGACCCCTCCTTTTTAACTTGTTTATTAATGATCTTGAGGCTGGCATACAGAGCAAAGTCTCCATCTTTTCTGATGACACTAAATTGTGTAAGGTACAGTAGTAAAATCAAAGCAGGATGTAATTTCTCTTCAGAAGGACTTTGATAGACTGGAAACTTGGGCAGGTAAATGGCAGATGAGGTTTAATACAGATAAATGTAAGGTTATGCATTTGGGAAACAAGAATAAACAGGCGACTTACAAATTAAATGGGGACAAATTTGGTGAAGCCTTAATGGAGAAGGATTTAGGAGTGCTTGTAGACATTAGGCTTAGTAAGGGCTAGTCCCCGCTGGCTACTGCAGCTCCCGCTGTGGTGGACGCTGCAGGGACGAGAGCCCTCCCCTCAATGGAGCCGGGCCCGCTGCGAGGGGGGGCCGCAGCGCTGTGGCGAGAGTTGCTCCTGCTCTCAATAGAATTGAGAGCAGGACTCGCAACGGAGCGCTAAGCCACGCCCCCGGCGGTTCAGCCAACAAAGGCGAACCTGCCGGATGATGTCATGGCCGCGCCCCCGTCACTCCCCCGCCACGCCCCCCCCCGGTCTCTCTTCCTGCAGCTCACTGCAGACCGGGGACTCGGCTGCACGCGCCGCCAGTCTCGGGGGCGCGGGTGCAGTGGAGGTACTGGGGCCTCAGCCTAATAGTGCCCCATGTCATGCAGTAGCTGCAAAGGCAAACAAAATCTTATCTTGAATTAAACAGGCAATGGATGGAAGGGAAGTAAACATAATTATGTCAGTGTACAAAGCATTAGTAAGATCACACCTTGAATATGGAGTACAATTTTGGGCACCACTCCGTAAAAAAGACTTTATGGAACTAGAAAAAGTGCAGAGAAGAGCCACCATATTAATAAAGGGGATGGAAAAATCTGATTTATGATGAGAGGCTAGCTAAATTCGATTTGTTTACATTAGAAAAGAGGCGTCTAAGAGGGGATATAATAACTATATACAAATATATTTGGGGACAATACAAGGAGCTTTCAAAAGAATTATTCACTCCACGGGCAGTACAAACAACACGGTCATTCCTTAAGGTTGAAGGAAAGGAGATTACACCAGCAACAAAGGAAAGAGTTATTTACAGTAGGGCCGTTAAAATGTGGAATTCATGGCAGACTGTGATGGCAGATACAATAGATATCTTCAAAAAATGGTTGGACATCTTTTGAAAAGATATACAGGGATATACCAAATAAGTAAACATGGGAAGGATGTTAATCCAGGGGGAAATCTGATTGCCAATATTTGGAGTCAGGACGGAATTTATTTTTGCCTTTATGAGACATCATTGGATAATGTGTAACTTGGGTTTTTTGTTTGCCTTCCTCTGGATCAATATACTGTACTGTAAGTATGGATGTAGAATTTGTATCTGTCGTCTAAATTTAGCATAGTTTGAACTTGATGGACATATGGTTTTTTTTTCAACCATTCAAATATCCCTCTTACGAACATTGTATATAATATTGTGTTTCTGTATTTTTGCCATACCGAATGAAGGACCCTGAGAGGTTGGAAAGCGTGTAACATATCATCAACTACGTGTTGGCCCAATTAAATGTATCATACCCCCTCCTCCCTCTCCCTCCTGTATTACTGCATGGAAGTTTGCCTTGTAATTGGAACGTATTAGGGACTTATACCTAGGAGGATTCCAGGTTTTCGGCTGTTTTGTTTTGTTTTTCCGACGTTTTAATTTTACTATAAGACAAACACAAAAAACAGTATTTATTCGTTTTAACAATGGAGAAAAATGAGACATTTTTGAATTCCGTGTTTATCAGCGCACTTCATTTAGTTTCCCGTTGTGTAGCATTTGTTTCCCACACGTGGGATTCAACAGGAAATGATGGTTCTTATCCGGTCTTTATCAGTTTTAACGGATTAAAGGTTTTTTCCCCCCAGTGTTTTATGGTTAAAAACAGAACCAGAATCCCTGCTCATATCCAGCTGAGGAATAAACGCATCAGCAATTTCCAAGGGACCAGCGCTGACGGATTGAGCTCCAATCAACCAGTTTTGTATGAAATCAGAGTGTAACAGGGGACTTATCCCTGTTCACAAATGTGCCTCTAATCCAGCAGTGTGGTGGTTAATGGCTGGTAGCAAATTAACTAACACCACCTGCCTGATTACAGGTGGTAGAAAAAGCCTGCCTTTGAGACAGGAAGTGACTCCCTAGCTCTGAATGAGAGCTGATCTTTGGAGAGAACACACATCTCTGGAGCTGACCGGTCTTGAGCTCTGCCCAGCATAGCTGATTGCAAGACACCAAATAAGACTTCTAAACCTGGATGCTGATTTTCTGTGCACGCACGGGTGCGGTTCCAGGAGAGCAGAGAAGCTTACTCTACAGCAGCTAACAGATAAGACTTTCATTCTAAAGAGACTTCTTATATCTGCTTATGTCATGCTATGTGTTTGGGGCTGGGAGACCTGCTTAACTAGGAGTTGTGAATTGCATGGGATTTCACTAGAAATATTCCCAAGGGAATTAAGCTTTGTTTCCCCCCCCCTGTGTTTGGATGATTTTCTGATGAAAAGGAAAAGGCACAATAAAGCCTTATTATAATTTCACCTTATAAAAGCCTCCAATTGTGTACCTCTGTGAACGTCCGTCTACATTTGGTGTCCGAGGTGGGACAAGAGGTGTCTTTGAAGTTAAAAAGGACCGGAGATTTTTATGTGAAATTTTTTGTTATGCTTTTTGGCCTACAAACAGTCTGAAAAAAAAAAAAAAAAAAAAACCCTCATGCAGCAGAGATCAGAGTTAAAGGGATACACACTGCACTGAACCTTACAAAAACCCAGAAGAGACTGCTGAAGTAGCTAAACCTTATTTTGCCTATCACAAAGTGTAATATGTTCATTGAAATAGGGGTTTTGCCTTCCAGCCATAGTCAGGGTTCAAGAAGTGAGTCAGCCCTTAAAAAGGGATAGGTGTTTGTTGTTTTCAAAAGTTTCGCTGAAGCAGTGAATACAGATGGTTACCCACGAGTGGTACTGATTTTGAAAATAAAGGTTGCCACACCACATAGGGCTACCAGCTGTGAATAGAGTATATGCAGAAAAGTGTGAAAATTGATACAAGACTGTGCTGAAGCAGGGGAATTTTTAGCAAACAAATGCTGAGTGTAAAATTGCCCTATAGGGGAAAAAGTGATTTCTGAACTGTGTAAAAGGTTTTTCAAAACCAATTGCTGAATGTTGAGTCACCCTGCCGGGAATGAAAGATATGGTCCACTGCAAAGTATGTTTTTTTTCTGCAAGTAAAAAAGTCTGCCTATATATATCTTGGGAGCAAAAACAGACACCCAAAGTGTGAAGTGTGAATGCCATAATACCCAAAGATGAGACTGAAAATTACTGAACTCAGACAGAAAACCAAATTCTGTTGCTGAAGCGGGGAGATTGCACCTAGCAAGAAAATGGTGTAAAGCAAATAGACTTTTTTTTACCTAGCAACTGCACAACTTGTATACCTGATGAGAGAAAATGCATGCACAGTACTGCTGATATTGTAAAACTTACCCAAGAAAGAGAAATTCTACAGAGATGCCTGTGAGAGCTACGACCTCTACAAGCAAAATATGCCTACCTGTAGGACTACCACCATTGGGGGTTCTAGCAAATACAGTGGCAACAGCTGCAATAGCGCCTCCTGAGGTCAGGAAGAAAATTACACCTGATAGCCTAAAAATGGAGGACAAGAGGCAGCGTTCCTGTAATGAACCCTACCTAACGGAAGAGTGGCCCTTCCAGTCCAATAAAGAGGAAGACCTCTCTTACGGGGAACCCGAACCGAGTCACACCCACAAAACACCCCAAGAATGGTGGGGGTGCCTGAACTCGGCACGAACAGAAAAGACCACTCCCTTTGATGACGAATATGATCAGCAGGAGACAGAGCGGGAGCAGCAGATCACCCAATATTTCTGTCAGCTAAAGCAACTGCAAGAAAAGCCTGGCGTATATAATGAAGCTGCTAAAGTATCAAATAAAGAAGGAGACCCCAGTATTCCGGATGGGACGGAGTCATCCAAAACAAAGAAGCGGAAAAGAAAAAGAAAAGCGGTTCTTCACTTACCGTGGAAGGAACAGACACGTCCGCAGATCCTGTGGATAAAAAGGGGGACCGAGTTGCCCTGCAGCCTAGAGAAAAAGGAGAATTCGTCCCGCGGGTAACCGAATATCCAGAGGGCCCAAGGCAAAAGTCGTGTACCCCAAAGAAGTGTCTGTCCGGTGCCAACAGTGAGGAACCCTCAACCAACCATCCCAGGGAAGTGGAGCCGGAACCAGTGAGTGACGATCCCTTGACCAGCCCTGAAGATGCCCTGCAAAAATGCCAGGCATGACTGTGATCTGCTCTGTGAAGAATTGGAAAGGGAGAGAGAAAATAATGCTGAGCTACAGAAGACTGTGCTCGCAATTTACTCTGCGGCCAAGACCGAATTGGAGGATCTCAAGACTGAGCTAGATACTGCAAAGGCTACTATTTCTGCCATGGATGAAAAGCAGAGCCAATCTGATAAAATGGTGGCTACGCTAAAGCGGAAGTATGAGGAGGCACTGAAGCAGATGACAGTCTTCCAGCAAGAGGTTCACACTCTTCGTATAGAGCTGAATGCCTCACAACAGGAGGTCAACAGTGTCCGAATAGAAGTGGACGTATCTCAGAAAGAGGTTCAGACACTCCGCAGAGCACTTGATGCCTCACATCATGAGACCAACAGCTGCCGCACAGACCTGGAAGTTTCCAGAAAGGAACTACACAGTCTCACTGAGGAGCTGGACATTGCTAAAGAAACTATTGGTAATCTTGGTACAGATCTCAAAGTCTCTCAGAAGGAGCTTCAGACCCTCAACCTAGAGAAGGAAGTCTCACGCCAGGAGGGTGTCATTCTCAAAGCAGATGTGCGTAAATGGAAGGAGGACTGCAAAGAAGCCCTGAAGAATACAGAGACTGAAAAAAGAG
>WSYH01015267.1:0-14502 GCA_036426205.1 Ascaphus truei
GCTACTCTACTAACAATGCAGTGCTTTCATTTTGGGACTTTGTCATTTGTTGTAAACCTTGCATTAAGGTAGCAGCATTCTCTGTTTGTATTTTTGAAGATTGTTATACCAGTGATGCAGTATCTTCTTGGGTCTTTGCCAATTTCTGCAAAACTTGCATTAGGATACCAGAACTTTCTGTTTGTCTGTGCTGAAGCATGGTGAGAAATTCCTCCATTTTCTACCTTCAGGTGTTTTCTTCACCTTGACCTATTGGAGGCGCTATTTCCTTTACACAGCACAGCAATCCTTTCTTTACACTCAGCACTTGCTAGCTGCAATTTTCACTTTCTTCAGAAAAAAAATTGGTTTTCTGCTTGGGTTCAGCACCTTAACATATCTTCATCTACTGACCTCTGGGTGCTATTGCATCCACACTTCTCACATTCTCTGTGTATGCTGTAAGCACAACAGGTCATACACATTGGGACAGATTTTGCTTGCAGAATTTTGGCTGTTCACTTCAGTTGGTTTGCCATTTTAAATCCACGCATTTGTCTTCAAACCCACAGTTTCTGCTGCTTATGGACTGCCCGCATTAAACGCCACCATATTGTGATGCCCACACCACGTTGCAGTCTCTTTTGTCCCAATTTAAGGCCGGAAACACTGTATAAAGTTTAACTGCATGGGGTTTTATTTATTGGGATTAAATCATATAACAGGCCCACCGTCCCTTTAAGAAAATGAAATAATAAAATAAATACCTATTCCCTTTAGGGAAAGCTAACTACACCATAGCTTTCGCCCTCACTAGTTAGATGGCCAGCTAAGCTGGTTCCCACCCCTAAAACATGCCCTGGCATATGCAACAATCTACACAGTCTTTGCACATTGCAATAATAAAGGGTTTTTGCTTATCTGTTTGTAAGTCCTTTGGAGCAGACGTCCCTGCTTCAGCACGGCCTTGTCATCCTTCCTTCCTAGGGAACTCAGCCCCACGTTGAGCTCAGAGAAACTCCTCTGTAGGTCCACTGTGTCACTTCCACAGCTGGGGAGACCACTCCTCTGTCCCCTTCTCTGAAGGAAAATAGCCAGTCTCTCTCACTCTCTGTGACTCTCAGTCTCTCAACATGTGTCTTTCTGGCAGCAATCTCTCACACATGGCATCACTCTGTTTGCCTTAAACACTTCAGGGAGTCCATCCTGATTAATTAGTCAGCAGCTGCAACAGCCATTCCTGGAAGGATTAAATTGGTAAATTAGGCGGGAAAGGTGTAGGTTGTTTTCAGGTAGAGAAGGAGGGCGGGTCTTGTGGTGCTCATTTTCCAGTTGGAAAAAGGGTAAAAAGAGGGGGGGAAAGGTAGGGACAATAAGGAAAAAGAGTGGAAGGGAAAGTGTTTTTCACTATTAACTTGTGCTTAGTGAGAAAACCTGACTGGTGCTTGTAGACGGACGTTCACAGAGGTACACAATTAGGAGGCTTTATTATGTGAAATTATAATAGGCTTTATTGTGCCTTTTCCTTTTGCATCAGGAAATTAGGTGCCTAATCCACACAACACGTGGGTGGGAGGGGGGGGGAACAAAGCTTCCATTCACTTGGGAGTATTTCTAGTGAAATACTATGCAATTAGTTCACATCTCCATTAGTTAAGCATTTCTCCCAACCCCAAACACATAGGCGCCCACGTGGAGCTGTGATCGGCGTTCCGGAGAGAGGCTGCCTGCGTGCCGCGGGGGGACCCGTCGGAGCTGCAGGTGAGTGGGGAGCACGCCGAGGGCGGCGTGACTCCAAGACCCTTACAGTCTCTTAAGAATTAAAGTATTATCTGTTAGCTGCTGTAGAGTAAGCTTCTCTGCTCTCCTGGATCCGCACCCGTGTGTGCACAGAAAATGTCAGCATCCAGGTTTAGAAGTCTTATTTGTCAGCTCCACAGATCTGTGTTCTCTTGGTCAGTCTCTCCTGGGAGACTCAAGAACCACTGCTCTGTCTCCAAAGTTCAGCTCTCAATCAGAGCTAAGGAGTCACTTCCTGTCTGACAAGACAGGCTTTTCTAAGCAATCAGGTAGGTGGGGTTAGTTAATTGCCTAGCAGCAGTTAACCACCACACTGCTGGATTAGAGGCACATTTGTGAACATGGAAAAGTCCCCTGTTACATACCTCCCCTGTTTGTGAGAAGCTAGGGCTTACCACGGCCAAAGCCCATCCTTCCACTCTCATTCGAGATCTTTCTGTGACTTGAATGAGAGTGGATGGAGGAAGAGAACCCTCTGTCCCGCTGGGATTGGGGCCCTTTCTCCAGTTTATTTTTGTCTCCTCCCAAAGGTGCTTGAGATCAGCACTCCTCAGTCGCTCGAGGAGGACTTTTCCAAGTAAAGTCTTTTTACCGAGTGCGCGGTCATGAGATTTCTGTTGCGTCGGGCACTCCTCTTTTTGTAGACAAACTGTATGGCAACAGTTGTAGAGCAGTTAGGACTAGCCCGTAGAGTTTTCCGCTCTCGAAGCGGTTTTTCTGCACCTTCTCCACACAACGGAGTCGCCAGTTCAGCTTCTTTGAGACTGAGTTGCACCTCCACTGCCCTTTCCAGAGAACATCCTATCTTTTCAGCTTCCTCAGCTAAGGATTCTTCTGGCTTTGATTCTGCACTCCTACCTCTGTTTGTTGCCTGTTGGGCAGCTGTAGGTTTGGCTAGTGCTTTCTTAGGTGGCTCAAACTTCATAATCTTGTTTTGAAGGTGCGTGGAGTCGCCAACTCTCACTGTACCCTTGTCCTCACGGGCATTAGTTACTGTGGGATACTGGTGCTTGGGCAGAGCCAATACCTTTTTCCGTATTGGAGGAATCTGTAAGTTTCTGGTCTGCAGAGTCTCAACCTGTTTTAGTGCGTCTTGCAAGTCTCTTCTCAGGGAATTTATCTACTCATTTTGCTTTCTCTGAGTCTGTATCAGTATCTCCTTCATATTCTGGAGCTCTGTAATTTTTGTCGTTAAGGTTGCCACTGCATCTGTTTTCTCCTTGGTATACTGACTCAAGGGAATGGAACAGTCTCTCTGTTTCTCCAGCTCTTGCTCCAGTTTCTGAGCCTACTCACGCTCCCACTCATACAGAGTCACCTGGTATCGAAGCTCCGCCTCCAATGATGCTCTGAAGACATGCAGCGTGGCCTTTAGCTCCTCATACTGCTCTGTGGGGACGTACTGGGTATTCAGACTTTCCTGCAGTGCTTGAACCTCTTTAGCAGCCTGCAGCTTTTCTTCCTGCAGCATTTGCTGCTTTTCCTCAGCATACTGGAGGTTTGTACGCAGACCTTGCAGTTGGTTCTGCAGTCGGTGCTCTGCTTCAAACTTTTCCTTGACTTCTTCTGTCAACTGAAAATTTTCTTCTTTCAGTTTTAAGTTTTCTCTTTTTAATCTTGAATTTTCTCCTTTTTCAGTCTCTGTATTCTTCAGGGCTTCTTTGCAGTCCTCCTTCCATTTACGTACATCTGCTTTGAGAATGACAGTCTCCTGGTGTGAGACTTCCTTCTCTAGGTTGAGGGTCTGAGTCTCCTTCTGAGAGACTTTGAGATCTGTATCAAGATTACCAATAGTTTCTTTAGCAATGTCCAGCTCCTCAGTGAGACTGTGTAGTTCCTTTCTGGAAACTTCCAGGTCTGTGTGGCAGCTGTTGGTCTCATGATGTGAGGCATCCAGTGCTCTGAGGAGTGTCTGAACCTCTTTCTGAGATATGACCACCTCTATCCGGACACTGTTGACCTCCTGTTGTGAGGCATTCAGCTCTATGCGAAGAGTGTGAACCTCTTGCTGGAAGACTGTCATCTGCTTCAGTGCCTCCTCATACTTCCGCTTTAGCGTAGCCACCATTTTATCAGATTGGCTCTGCTTTTCATCCATGGTGGAAATAGTAGCCTTTGCAGTATCTAGCTCAGTCTTGAGATCGTCCAATTCTGTCCTGGCTATAGAGTAAATTGTGAGCACATATTTTTGTAGCCTCACGTTATTTTTCTGTAACTCTGTGTAACCATCTTTCTTTTGTTTCAATTGTTCACGGAGCATCTCACAGTCATGCCTGGCATTTTTCAGGGCATCTTCAGGGCTGGTCAAGGGATCGTCACTCACTGGTTCCGGCTCCACTTCCCTGGGATGGTTGGTTGAGGGTTCCTCACTGTTGGCACCGGACACACACTTCTCTGGGGTACACGACTTCTGCCTTGGGCCCTCTGGATATTCGGTTACCCGCGGGACGAATTCTCCATTTTCTCTAGGCTGCAGGGCAACTCGTCCCCATTTTTCTCCACAGGATCTGTGGACGTGTCTGTTCCTTCCACGGTAAGTGAAGAACCGCTTTTCTTTTTCTTTTTCCGCTTTTTTGTTTTGGATGACTCCGTCCCATCCGGAATACTGGGGTCTCCTTCTTTATTTGATACTTTAGCAGCTTCATTATATACGCCAGGCTTTTCTTGCAGTTGCTTTAGCTGACAGAAATATTGGGTGATCTGCTGCTCCCGCTCTGTCTCCTGTCGACCATATTCGTCATCATAGAGGGCGGTCTTTCTATTCATGCTGAGTTCAGGCACCCTCACCATTCTTGGGGTGTTTTGTGGGTGTGACTCGGTTCGGGTTCCCCGTAAGAGATGTCTTCCTCTTTATTGGACTGGAAGGGCCACTCTTCCGTGGGGTAGGGTTCATTACAGGAACGCTGCATCTTGTCCTCCATTTTTAGGCTAACAGGTATAATTTTCTTCCTGACCTCAGGAGGCGCTATTGCAGCTGCTGCCACTTTATTTGCTAGAACCCCCAATTGTGGTAGTCCTACAGATGGGCATATTTTGCTTGTAGAGGTCGTAGCTCTCACAGGCATCTCTGTAGACTTGTTTCCTTGCAGAAAAAAACATTCTTTGCAGTGGACTATTTCTTTCATTCCCGGCAGGGTTACTCAACACTCAGCAATTGGCTTTGAAATACCTTTTACACAGTTCAGAAATCCCTTTTTCCCCTATAGGGCAATTTTACACTCAGCATTTGTTTGCTAACAATTCCCCTGCTTCAGCACAGTCTTGTATCAATTTTCACACTTTTCTGCATATACTCCATTTCACAGCTGGTAGCCCTATGCGGTGTGGCAACCTTCATTTGCAAAATCAGTACCACTCGTGGGTCACCATCTGTATTCACTGCTTCAGCGAAACTTTTGAAAACAACAAAGACCTTTTTAAGGGCTGACTCACTTCTTGAACCCTGACTATGGCTGGAAGGCAGACCCCCTATTTCAATGACCATATTACACTTTGTGATAAGCAAATAAGGTTTAGTTGTTTCAGTGGTGTATATCCCTTTAACGCTGATCTCTGCTGCATGAGGTTTTTTTTTCTAAGTTGCTCAGACTTGTTTGTAGGCAAAAAGCATTAAAAAAATTTCACATAAAAATCTCCGGTCCTTTTAAACTTCAAAGACACCTCTCATCTCACTTCGGACAACATATGTAGACGGACGTTCACAGAGGTACACAATTGGAGACTTTATAAGGTGCAATTATAATAAGGCTTTATTGTGCCTTTTCCTTTTCATCAGGAAATCATCCAAACACAGGGGGGGGGGGGGTTTGCTGCTTCTCCTCAGCATACTGGAGGTGTGTACGCAGACCTTGCAGTTGGTTCTGCAGTCGGTGCTCTGCTTCAAACTTTTCCTTGACTTCTTCTGTCAACTGAAAATTTTCTTCTTTCAGTTTTAAGTTTTCTCTTTTTAATCTTGAATTTTCTCCTGTTTCAGTCTCTGTATTCTTCAGGGCCTCTTTACAGTCCTCCTTCTATTTACGCACATCTGCTTTGAGAATGACAATCTCCTGGCGTGAGACTTCCTTCTCTAGGTTGAGGGTCTAAAGCTCCTTCTGAGAGACTTTGAGATCTGTATCAAGATTACCAATAGTTTCTTTAGCAATGTCCAGCTCCTCAGTGAGACTGTGTAGTTCCTTTCTGGAAACTTCCAGGTCTGTGCGACAGCTGTTGGTCTCATGATGTGAGGCATCCAGTACTCTGCGGAGTGTCTGAACCTCTTTTTGAGATACGTCCACTTCTATCCGGACACTGTGACCTCCTGTTGTGAGGCATTCAGCTCTATACGAAGAGTGTGAACCTCTTGCTGGAAGACTGAAAGAAAAAAAGGTGATGTAAAAAAGCGCTAATGGGAATAACAATGTACCCTGTTAAGAGGGGGAACCCTGTTGGTAGATAGGCAGCCTGGTGAAACTGATGGTACAACCCACCGGAGCGGCATATCGGCAACCTGTCCTACTTTTTATTTTCAGTTATAATAAATGAACTTTTATCACTAGCTTTGCTTTAATGTTGTCTGTCTAGTTGTGTCTGTCTGTCTTGTCCCCCTGTGTCAGCCAGCTTGCATTTTTATGTCTGTGTAATCTGTTTAGCTGTGTTGCACTAAATTCTCTCTTCTTTTATTTCATGTTCCACATCCCCTGCATGAATTCCTAACGGAGCACTCAAAGATTCAGTGACTGTAGCACATCTTGGAATTGGGACTATTTCTACTGGACTTCCATCCATTGTGGACTGATCAGGCGCCGGTATCTCTCTTTTATTCTTGCTGGAAGACTGTCATCTGCTTCAGTGCCTCCTCATACTTCCGCTTTAGCGTAGCCACCATTTAATCAGATTGGCTCTGCTTTTCATCCATGGCGGAAATAGTAGCCTTTGCAGTATCTAGCTCAGTCTTGAGATCATCCAATTCTGTCCTGGCTGCAGAGTACATTGCGAGCACATATTCCTGTAGCTTCACGTTATTTTTCTGTAGCTCTGTGTAACCATCTTCCTTTTGTTTCAATTGTTCACGGAGCATATCACAGTCATGCCTGGCATTTTTCAGGGCATCTTCAGGGTTGGTCAAGGGATCGTCACTCACTGGTTTCGGCTCCACTTGCCTGGGATGGTTGGTTGAGGGTTCCTCACTATTGGCACCGGACAGACACTTCTTTGGGGTACACGACTTCTGCCTTGGGCCCTCTGGATATTCGGTTACCCACGGGACGAATTCTCCATTTTCTCTAGGCTGCAGGGCAACTCGGTCCCCCTTTTCCTCCACAGGATCTGCGGACGTGTCTGTTCCTTCCACGGTAAATGAAGAACTGCTTATCTTTTTCCGCCTTTTTGATTTGGATGACACCGTCCCTTCAATGATATTGGGGTCTCCATCTTCATTTGAAATTTTAGCAGCTTCATTATATAATATATATAGGCTTTTCTTGCAGTTGCTTTAGCTGACAAAAATATTGGGTGATCTGCTGCTCCCGCTCTGTCTCCTGCTGATCATATTCGTCATCAAAGGGAGCGGTCTTTTCTGTTCGTGCTGAGTTCAGGCACCCCCACCATTCTTGGGGTGTTTTGTGGGTGTGACTCGGTTCGGGTTCCCCATAAGAGATGTCTTCCTCTTTATTGGACTGGAAGGGCCACTCTTCCGTATGGTAGGGTTCATTACAGGAACGCTGCATCTTGTCCTCCATTTTTAGGCTATCAGGTGTAATTTTCTTCCTGACCTCAGGAGGCGCTATTGCAGCTGTTGCCACTGTATTTGCTAGAACCCAAAATTGTGGTAGTCCTACAAGTGGGCATATTTTGCCTTAGAGGTCGCAGCACTCACAGGCATCTCTGTAGAATTTTTTTTTCTTGGATAAGTTTTACAATATCATCAGCAGTACTGTGCATGCATTTTCTCTCATCAGGTATACAAGATGTGCAGTTGCTAGGTAAAAAAAAGTCTATTTGCTTTACACCATTTACTTGCTAGGTGTAAACTCTGTTTGCTTTACACCATTTACTTGCTAGGTACAATCTCTCCGCTTCAGCAACAGAATTTGGTTTCTGCCTTAGTTCAGTAATTTTCAGTCTCATCTTTGGGTATTATGGCATTCACACTTCACACTTTGGGTGTCTGCTTTTGCTCCCAAGATATATATATATATATACTCAGACTTTTTTACTTGCAGAAAAAAACATTCTTTGCAGTGGCCTATTTGTTTCATTCCCGGCAGGGTGACTCAACATTCAGCAATTGGTTTTGAAAAACCTTTTACACAGTTCAGAAATCACTTTTTCCCCTATAGGGCAATTTTACACTCAGCATTTGTTTGCTAAAAATTCCCCTGCTTCAGCACAGTCTCGTATCAATTTTCACACTTTTCTGCATATACTCCATTCACAGCTGGTAGCCCTATGCGGTGTGGCAAACTTTATTTGCAAAATCAGTACCACTCGTGGGTCACCATCTGTATTCACTGCTTCAGCAAAACTTTTGAAAACAACAAACACCTATCCCCTTTTAAGGGCTGACTCACTTCTTGAACCCTGACTATGGCTGGAAGGCAAAACCCCTATTTCAATGACCATATTACACTTTGTGATAGGCAAAATAAGGTTTAGCTACTTCAGCAGTCTCTCTCCTCTAGGGATTGGGGCAAAGAGTCCATCTGTGGTTTTGTAAGTTTCAGTGCAGTGTGGTTTCAGTGGTGTGTATCCCTTTAACTCTGATCTCTGCTGCATGAGGGTTTTTTTTTCTAAGTTGCTCAGACTGTTTGTAGACAAAAAGCATTAAAAAAATTTACATAAAAATCTCCGGTCCTTTTTAACTTCAAAGACACCTCTCGTCCCACTTCGAACACCATATGTAGAGGGACGTTCACAGAGGTACACAATTGGAGACTTTATAAGGTGAAATTATAATAGGCTTTATTGTGCCTTTTCCTTTTCACCAGGAAACCATCCAAACACAGGGGGGGGAAACAAAGCTTCTATTCACTTGGGAGTATTTCTAGTGACATCCTATGCAATTAATTCACATCTCCCTTAGTAAAGCATGTCTCGCAGCCCCAAAACATATAGCATGAAATAAGCAGATATAAGCAGTCTCTTAATAATGAAAGTCTTATCTGTTAGCTCCTGTAGAGTAAGCTTCTCTGCTCTCCTGGAACCGCACCCGTGCGTGCACAGAAAATATCAGCATCAAGGTTTAGAAGTCTTATTTGGTGTCTTGCAATCAGCTATGCTGGGCAGAGCTCAAGACCGGTCAGCTCCAGAGATGTGTGTTCTCTTGGTCAGCCTCTCCTGGGAGACTCAAGAACACTGCTCTGTCTCCAAAGTTCAGCTCTCAGTCAGAGATAAGGAGTTACTTCCTGTCTCAACAGACAGGCTTTTGTAAGCAACCAAATCAGGCAGGTGGTGTTTATTAATTGACTACCAGCAGTTAACCACCACACTGCTAGATTAAAGGCACATTACTTGAACAGGGATTACTCCCCTGTTAGTTATCAACAACATAGTCCAGCCTTCTAACCATCAACAGCCAAGTAATATCACTAAGGGCGATATTACTCTGACAAACCCCACCGACATTGCAAATGCATTCAATGATTACTTTGTGGAGTGTGCTACTAACTTATTAGCAAAACGCAACCTAAACCACAAACTTGAATCTCATCCTGGGAGTACCCCTATAGCCCCACCCCCTCCCAACATTGCCCACAATTTTCAATTTGGCCCAGTATCCGAAGAGATTACACAAGCGCTTCTCAAATTAAAACTAAGCAGCCAATGTGGACCTGACTTACTACAATCTAGGTTCCTAAGACTTGGTGCCCCAGCAATTGCCAAACCAATTGCTTCCCTAGTAAACTCTATCCTATCTGCTGGCCATATCCCTAAGACCTGGAACACTGCCAGAGTTGTCCCAATCTTCAAAAGTGGGGACAAAAACACTGTCTGAAACTACAGACCAATCTCCCTTCTCCCAATCCTATCCAAAGTCATGGAAAAATATGTCCACTCCCAATTAAGCGATTACTATAACAAGACAAATTTCCCTAGCCAATTCCAATCTGGCTTTCGCCCCAAACACTCTACCGTAACTACCCTGCTAAAAGTTTGCAATGAAATCCAGTGTGGAATGGAACGGGGTCAACTCACTGGTGCAGTATTCCAAGATTTTGCAAAGGTTTTTGATACTGTTGATCATGTTATCCTGCTCAACAAACTCCAGAGCTCTGGAATAGGGAAGCATACTTTAAACTGGTTTCATTCCTACCTATCAGGTAGATCCCAACATGTGTGCATCTCTGGCTCTAACTCTAACCCCCTGGCTATCACCTGTGGCGTCCCGCAATGCTCTGTTCTGGGGCCCCTACTCTTCTCAGTGTTCATCAATGATCTTCCCACAGCTTGTCAGGAAGCCTCAATACACATATGCAGATGACACAATCCTATATGCACACAGCCATAGCCTCTCTGACCTTCAACACATACTTCAGTCTGACTTTTTGAGACTCGAAAACTGAATTTCCCAAAACAAACTGTTTTTAAACACTGACAAGACTGTAACAATGGTGTTTGGGACCAAGACTAAATTTTTAAAGCTTACAGCGACTCCAGAGTCTCCTGGTCAGAAAACGTATTGCACAGCAGATGCTAATGCCAATTATTGACTATGGAGACATAGTATATGGCTTGGCACCTTAAACCCACCTTAGCAAACTTGACACCCTCTACAACTCAATTTGTCGTTTTGTTCTCCAATGCAACTATAACACACATCACTGCGAAATGCTCAAAGAACTAGATTGGTCATCACTCGAGTCTAGGCGCAAAGTTCACCTTTCCTGTCTTGCCTTCAAATTCTTTATGGGCAAGCTACCCAGCTACCTGAACAAGCTCCTCACCCCTACCACATGCAGCACCTATCACCTGAGATCAGACTGCAAAAGACTGTTCATGATCCCAAGGCTCAACAAAGTATCCGGCTGCTCCTCCTTCTCTTACCGTGCACCCCAAAACTGGAACAACCTACCAGAGACTCATACATCCACCACCAGTCTAAGTTCTTTCAAATCTAAGGCTGTCAGACATTTTAATGTGGTCTGTAACTGTTTCATACGCCCATAATACAAATTATCTTTAACTGTGCATGCAATGTCTTGTATATAATGTATACCCTGCTCATTATGTAACTGTATTTGTAAACATGTATTATTTGTCTTAACTCTGTGCCCAGGACATACTTGAAAACTAGAGGTAACTCTCAATGTATTACTTCCTGGTAAAATATTTTATAAATAAATAATATTCAGATAGAGATAGGGACACTTTGCATGGAGAAAGGAAGCAGTTACGGACAACACATACAGTGGCGACACACTTTATTCTCGCTCGGCTAGTCCCGCGAATTCGGGTATACCCGGGTGTATTCAGGTTTGTGATCGTTTTCTGCCAGAGTGCATTGCGTTATTTTCCCAGCAGGGATTTAAGCATTTTATTCCGGCTGGCTGCAATACTGCAATGCCGTGTAAAAACACATGGGGGCGCTTGCGAGCTGTTCTCTTTGAAGCCGTCCCCTATAATGAATTGTAATGCAGTATATATATAGGTAAGTGAAGAACTGCTTTTCTTTTTCCGCCTTTTTGATTTGGATGACACCGTCCCTTCAGGGATATTGGGGTCTCCATCTTCATTTGAAATTTTAGCAGCTTCATTATATACGCCAGGCTTTTCTTGCAGCTGCTTTAGCTGACAGAAATATTCGGTGATCCACTGCTCCCGCTCTGTCTCCTGCTGATCATATTCGTCATCAAAGGGAGCGGTCTTTTCTGTTCGTGCCGAGTTCAGGCACCCCCACCATTCTTGGGGTGTTTTGTGGGTGTGACTCGGTTCGGGTTCCCGTAAGAGATGTCTTCCTCTTTATTGGACTGGAAGGGCCACTCTTCCGTGGGGTAGGGTTCATTACAGGAACGCTGCATCTTGTCCTCATTTTTAGGCTATCAGGTGTAATTTTCTTCCTGACCTCAGGAGGCGCTATTGCAGCTGTTGCCACTGTATTTGCTAGAACCCCCAATTGTGGTAGTCCTACAGATGGGCATATTTTGCTTGTAGAGGTCGTAGCTCTCACAGGCATCTCTGTAGATTCTTTTCTTTCTTGGGAATTTTTTTTTTCAATATCAGCAGTACTGTGCATGCATTTTCTTTTATCAGGTATACAAGATGTGCAGTTGCTAGGTAAAAAAGTCTATTTGCTATACACCATTTACTTGCTAGGTGCGATACCTCCACTTCAGCAACAGAATTTGGTTTTCTGCCTGAGTTCAGTAATTTTCAGTCTCATCTTTGGGTATTATGGCATTCACACTTCACACTTTGGGTGTCTGTTTTGCTCCCAAGATAATAGGCATACTTTTTTATTTGCAGAAAAAAAAAAACATTCTTTGCAGTGGACTCAACACTCAGCAATTGGCTTTGAAAAACCTTTTCCTTTATAGGGCAATTTTACACTCAGCATTTGTTTGCTAAAAATTCCCCTGCTTCAGCACAGTTTTGTATCAATTTTCACACTTTAATGCATATACTCCATTCACAGCTGGTAGCCCTATGCGGTGTGACAACCTTTATTTGCAAAATCAGTACCACTCGTGGGTCACCATCTGTATTCACTGCTTCAGCGAAACTTTTGAAAACAACAAACACCTATCCCTTTTAAGGGCTTACTCACTTCTTGAACCCTGACTATGGCTGGAAGGCAAAACCCCTCTTTCAATGACCATATTACGCTTTGTGATAGGCAAATAAAGTTTTAGCTGCTTCAGCAGTCTCTCTCCTCTTGGGATTGGGGCAAAGAGTCCATCTGTGGTTTTGTAAGTTTGAATGCAGTGTAAGTTTCAGTGGTGTGTCCCTTTAACTCTGATCTCTGCTGCATGAGGGTTTTTTTTTTTTTTTTTCCTCAGACTGTTTGTAGGCAAAAAGCATAAAAAAAAAATTCACATAAAAATCTCCGGTCCTTTTTAACTACAAGGACACCTCTTGTCCCACCTCGGACACCATATGTAGACGGACGTTCACAGAGGTACACAATTAGGAGGCTTTATAATGTGAAATTATAATAGGCTTTATTGTGCCTTTTCCTTTTCATCAGGAAATTATCCAAACACAGGGGGGGAACAAAGCTTCCATTCACTTGGGAGTATTTCTAGTGAAATCCAATGCAATTATTTCACATCTCCATTAGTTAAGCATTTCTCCCAACCCCAAACACATAGCATGAAAATAAGCAGATATAAGCAGTCTCTTAATAATGAAAGTCTTATCTGTTAGCTTCTGTAGAGTAAGCTTCTCTGCTCTCCTGGAACCGCACCCGTGCGTGCACAGAAAATATCAGCATCCAGGTTTAGAAGTCTTGTTTTGTGTCTTGCAATCAGCTATGCTGGGCAGAGCTCAAGACATGTGCTGTCTCCAAAGGTCAGCTCTCAGTCAGAGCTAAGGAGTCACTTCCTGTCTCAAAGGCAGGCTTTTGTAAGCAATCTAATCAGGCAGGTGGTGTTTAGTAATTAACTACCACACTGCTAGATTAAAGGCACATTACTGAACAGGGATACTGCTGCGGCCGAGTTTATTCGAGCATTTGCCCGTTCTCGGCCGCAGCAGTAAACTGGCGCGCGCCGGAGGGTGCCGGGCGCGCGCCGAAGCAGCGGAAGAGTGCCCTCCGATCGGGGCGCTCTCCCTCCCGCTGCCGGGTCCGCCGGGTCCCCCGGAACCCCCTGCCGCCGTCCCCCACATCGCGGGACACCAGGGCTCCCTCGGGGAGCCCTGGACGTGCATGCAGGGGGCGCAGGCTCCCGATGACGCGTGACCGCGCGTCGGTGACGCGCGGCACGCCGAGGGGCGGCCACTAGCAAGCCGGGAAATCTCCCGGCTTGCGGAACCGGCCACACTTTAATAAAGTGTGTCGGTAGTGTAAGTCCCCTGTTACAGTTCTCTTATTGGAATGTGCAAACATGTAAAAGGTTAACGTCTTATAATAGAAATTCTAGGACAATATAGAAAAACATGTTTGTTTAAACAAAAAGTTAATAATTAATAAAATCAATATTGAACATTCACTCACAAAATTATTTTTTGTATATGTCCAAAATTGTTTGGATAATAAGTAATATTCTAAGGTTACTCTCCACAGTTGCAAGGAGGAAAATGTCAATTGTGCAGCATTGCAATACCTTTCAAATGTCCACTTTTAGGTTGGAAAGTCCTCTCGACTGTGCTGTTTGCCTTAAAAGTCTGCCGTGATCTTCTTATCAAATGCAGAAAGAAAGGTTAAATACGGGGAAGCGTTTTTCTGTTATTTTTTATTGTATTATTCAACGCTTGCCAATGCGTTTCAATGCTCTAAATGTCCCTCTTCCCTTCTGTTCATGTCTTTCTCTTAATGTGAATAGGGAGACTGTGGTTGTGTGGCATCACTCCCATGTGGCCTAATTGTCTCCGTTCAGACACCCCCACAGCACACGTTGCTGGCTCTCTTAGCTTTTCTCTCACAAAAGTTGTTAGGCAGTTCTGTTAGTGCAGCCTTTGTTCTTTTCCGTCAGCTGTTGTGTGGGACGCCTCAGTATATAAGCCTTTCATCCAGCAGGGCATCCCCAACCCGTACTAAATCAGCTGTTAGGCAGAAATTCCCAGCATGTCAGCTGTTACCTTGTAGGG
>WSYH01015268.1:0-14500 GCA_036426205.1 Ascaphus truei
TCTCTCTCTCTCTCTCTCTCTCTCTCTCTCTCTCTCTCTCTCTCTCTCTCTCTCTCTCTCTCTCTCTCCCAACAACACAGAGAATGAATAAAAATACACGCTGCCTTTAAATGGGCCGCTCAATCCAAAACATGCTTGCTTCGGCAGATTCAGCAAGAAGTTTCATTGGGGAACCTAACACCACCTCGCCATGCACGCCGATACACCTGTGTGTGATTGGCAAATCATCGGCAGAGTGGGAGCAAATGTTTTCGGCTTGATTCGGAAGGGATTCGGCACTTATTGCATACGGAGAGGGAAAATCGGCAGAATCATGCCGATAAGGTACCCTTGGCGATTGCACTTTTTCGGCGCTTACTGCATAGAGCCCATAGTCCTGAAACTGTTAAACTTGGTGTGGTTACAAAGGCGTAACATTTTTGCTAAGTGTGCATTGAGAGGCACAGAACATGAGGTAGATCAGAGATACCAGCTAGAGATTACTAGACTCCATAGAGGAATCTTAACACCGAACAGCAGATATAGGCAGGGCCGCCAACAGAAATCGTGGGGCCCAGGACAAACATTTTAAGCAGCCCCCCCCTCCCTGTCGGTGGCATTGCGAGCCGCCCCCCCTACCCATTTGACACCTCACGAGCCCCCTCTCTTCCCATGTATTTCTCTCCCTCCCGTCTCACCCCCTCTCACTTTCCCGCCTCGCATGTATTTCTCTCCCCTGCGTCTCACTCTTACTCCCTCTTTTCCTCACTCACCCCCGCTCTCCTCTCCCTCCGTCAAGTCAATTACCCGATGCACCCTCATTCCCTCCCCCCTCACACAATTCACCCCACAAGATATATACCAAAAAACTTCCCACCCCAATGCAAAAAACTTCCAACCCCCAAATACATACAAAAAAATCCCCACCCCCCAAATATATACAACCTCTCCCACCAAATGCATACAAATAACTCACCTACCCAATACATATAAAAATACCCCCAAACTCCCCCATACATATAAAAATACTCCCAAGCTCCCCCATACATATAAAAAGACTCCCAAGCCCCCCAATAAATAGAAAAATACACCAAACCCACCCCCAATACATTGAAAAATACCCCAAGCCCCCAATACATAGAAAAATACCCCAAGCCCCCCCAATACATAGAAAAATACCCCAAGCCCCCAATACATAGAAAAATACCCCAAACCCCCAATACATAGAAAAATATCCCCAAGCCCCCAATACATATAATAGCCCCAAGCCCCCCCAATACATATAAAAATAGCTCCAAGCCCCCCATACATACAAAAATACCCCCAAGCCCCCCAATACATATAATAGCCCCAAGCCCCTCAATACATATAAAAATAGCCCCAAGCTCCCTCAATACATAGAAAAATACCCCCAAGCCCCTCAAAACATAGAAAAATACCCCCAAACACCCCAATACATGGAAAAATACCCCCAAACACCCCAATACATAGAAATATAGCCCCAAGCCCCAAATGCATAGAAAAATAGCCCCAAGCCCCCTCAATACATATAAAAATAGCCCCAAGCCCCTCCCAATACCTATCAGAATATCCCCAAGCCCCCGATACATATAGAAATTCCCCCAATACATAGAAAAATACACACTTACCTTGAGTCTGGGCAGGGGGTCTGCTGGCTGGGGTGGGTCTGCTGACTGGGGGGGGGGGGGGCGGGGGGGGGGGGGGGCCGGCGGGCTGGGGGGGGGCCCGCGGGCAGGGGGGGTTCCAGCCGGCGCTTAACATTTTCCCCGACCTGTGGCCAGGCCCTGCTGCTGGTCTCAGCCGGGCCTCAGCTGCCTGCATGACCTCTGTCCCACGGCGCCAAGCTTCCACTGCTTCCAACATTAGCCCTATCTTTTTCTTTCCATACTTCTCCAAACTCCTCAAGCACATCATTCACAACTAACTCCCCAACTTCATCCACACCCATTCCCTCCTTCCCATTGTCCAGTCTGGCTTGTATTTCTCACACTCTACTGGAATTGCCCTCCTCACCATCTACAACTTTCTTTCCCAGCTCACCACTCCAATCCATCCTCCATCCTCATCCTCCTTGACCTCTCTTCAGTCTTTGACACCATCGATCACCTCAATTTCATCTTCACCCTCACCAACCTTGTATCACTGACATGGCCCTCTCATCATACCTCCCACTGCTCCTACTCTATCACCTTCAACATGTCCTCCTCTCCACCCACCAGCTTCCAGGTGGGTGTGCCCCATGGCTTCGTCCTCGGTCCTTTCCTCTTTTCCCTCTACACTGCCCCCTTCTTTGACCTCATCTCCTCCCATGGATTAAATTTCCAATTTTTTCACAGACTACATCCAAATATACTTCTCCTTCCCACTATTCTAACCAAAGCTTTCCACAAGTACCTCTGCTTGCCTTTCTGCCATTTCCATCTTCCACTTCCTACAAATGAACCCAGCTAATACTGAAGTCCTCTACTTTCCTGCTTCCTCCTCCTTCCCATCCTCCCCAATCCCCACCGTCTGCAGCCCGTACATTTCTAAATCTCCCAAACTCTGCCCATGCTATATATCTCCTCTCCCAACTCCACTGGCTACCCATCCAACAATGTTACCTCTTCAAATTCCTCACCCTGGCCTACAAATCTCTCCATGGTCTTTCCGTCTTCTTACCTTGCAACACTCATCTCTCGCTACACCCCTTCCGATCATCTTTGCTCCCTAACTGCATCAACCCTCACCCCCCCAACCCCTGTGCCTCCTCTCGATTCCTATAATTTGCCTTACTCACCCCCCTTCATCGGAACAAGCTCCCCAACCATATCCAATCTGCTCCTCCCTAACTATATTCAGAAGCCAACTCCAAACTCATCTCTTCTCCATTGCATTCCATGATCCTTGTTAACCTCCTTCTATCCCTTCTCCTCCCTCCCCCCACCCTCCCCAATGCCCATGATTTCCCCTACCTTCACGTCTTCCTAAAGTCTCTCCAACACCCTCCTAAATCAACCTCCTCATGATCCAATCGCCTTCACTGTCCCCATTGTCAGACCCATCTACATGCCTCTGACAGGACTAAATCCAGAGACCTGATCCCAACCCCTTCCCACTAACCAAGCAAGCTCTCAATGCACCTAACCCTGACCATAATGTTCCCACCCCTGTCCACCACAAAAACACCTTAACAATGACTCTATACCCATCACATTAAATGTTCCATATTGGAAGGAATCCACACCTCAGTTTACTGCTTACCTTGCCTTGCAGACATGTGCAGTTCTGGAACACTCCCCATGGTATCTACAGCAGCTGTGCAAGCTATGACTGCAGCCCCAACCTGGGCTCAGTCATTAGAGCAATGCTATCACACGCCCCTTCTGCTATTGGTTCGCTGGCCTTTAAATACTGCATTCCCCACAATGCTTCTTTCCGGGCATAATCCTTCTTGGATGTTACCTTTGTTTTGCCACAAGCCTCCTGGCTTGTTATCTCTCGTTACTTATCTCTGTTGTTATTGTTCTAGTTCGTTGTACTCATTCCAGTTTCCTCCAGGCCTGCTGCTGCTACACTGTGGCCTGAGTTCCTGGTTCCCGGATTCCTGCTGTTCCTCTCTTCACAGAGGCCTGTGTTTTGCCTGCCTGGATTCTACTACCTGCTGCATTCACCCCCAGCAGAGGTATTTTTTTTGGATGCCATGGCCTGCTGCTTTCTCTCCCTTTGCAGAGGCCTTCTTGAACTTTTACTCTAAAGCACGGGGTTACCAGTGGTGCCTGGCGGTGTGCTCACTCCGGTCAGTCTTCCCTCTCCTAGACCGGTGCCATGGGCCGTGGATGCCACTCGCACAAACCCCGTTCCCGACCTGCAGCGAATACGCTGAAGCAGAAGGACCAGCTTGATTTCCTATTGCCGACTCCCTGCTTGGACTACGACTATCCGGATATCTCCTACCCCGACTCTGGCTCGCCAACGACTACTCAGTTCTCTCCAGTTCTGAACCTAGCCTGTTTAACTATGAACTTTGCACTCCGGACCAGTCTGCGCGGTCTCAGGTCGGTGATTTCATAACCCAGCCTCAGCCACGCGGTCCGCCCCGGTTTGTGGCGAGCACAACCGTAACAGTATGCTCGGCCCCACTAAACAGGACCGCGCCTTGGCGGGGGTTGGTAAATGTGTAACTGAACATATGTCCCAGGCTGCGGACCAGTTCCTGTTTGAAGAACAGTATCTGTTTGAAAAACTGCCTCCGCCTAATCTTGCTTGTATGTATGAAGGGTTAACCCCTGCAGAAAGACTGACTCGTAAAGAAATACTTACTAAATCTCAGGAATGTAGAGAGGTAAAGAATATGTTACAAGCCCAGTACTCCCAACTACTCCTTCTTATGTCTACTCCGGGTCTGGAAACTGCGGGTTTTGGGCTACCAGCTCAGGCCATAGACACCACCCTTAAATTATTCCTGTAATTTGACAGGAACATAAGTTAGCGTGAACCTTTCCTTGCCGCCTACGCACAGACTATTCACAAATCCTTTTCTGTCAGTCCTGTTGCTAAACCTGTGGGGGTACATCCCTCTCCTAAAAATGTCCAAACCACCCCACTATCACTGCCCCCTAAGGTAGAAGCTGCCACGATTTCTAGTCCTGATTGCTTAGACCCCATGGATATGTCTGCGTTAACCCCTGCCAGTCAGGTCTGTGAGGTTCCCGTGGAGTATACTTGTATTTCCAAAGCTATGGCCCTAGTGTCTGAGAATTAACCCCTTCTACCCTCACTTTCTAACTCAGAATCCCTAACTCCCGCCCTTGAGGTTTTTCTGCTTTAAACCCTGCTAGGCAGCTCTGCGTGCTCCCCACGTCAGAGAAGGAACCCCTTCTGCATCGACTTTCTAAGTTAGAATCCCTAAGCTCTGTTCCCGAGCTCTTTCCTGTATTAACCCCAGCGGGTCAGCCCTATGAGCCTCCTTTGGTAATTCCCTGTTGTTCGCCAGCTAAGGCCACATCCTTGGCTCCAGAGGAGGAACTCCTTGTGTCCTCAATTTCAGAGGCAAATCTCCCTCTTTTTGACTCTCAGGTACTATCTGCATTGAACCCTGTAAATCCTTGCTGCCCCCAGGCTAATGTATCCTTTCTAGCATCAGAGAATAATCCCCAAGTCTGACAGCAGAGGTTGCACTGAATGACTCCCCTAAGGTTGCGGAGTCCTTGGATATTCTTTGCTATAATCCCCCTGCTTCAGCTCAAGTTTCCGCTGCCGTGTCCCCTGAAACTTCTGCTAAAATACTGGTTCCAGTTAAAGGTATTCAGGAACCGGGGTTTTCCCTAAGCCTGTTCGCGGAATCCCCACTCCCAGGTATGTCGCTGACCCAGTCTGTCACTCAGAGAGCTGAGATCCCTGCTTCAGTGGATAGTCCCCTTGTCATGGAATCTGTAGTCGTTTCTGATTTCCCAGACACTCCTTCCTAAGCAACCCCTCCAGAGATCAGCGTATCTGTCGTCACCCCCTTAGTACAGTCAGAGACCATCCTTCCTACATTACAAATTCAGGTGTTTAAATCTGAGCTATGTTGTCTTCCTTCCCTTGCTAAACCTCAGTCCTTTAGCACTGCATCTAAATGTGCTCCAGCAACCTTTGGGTTATTCAGGTCTAAGATTAAAACTCCTTTGTTAAAGGGTACCTTCTCACACATATCCTGCAAACCTAGAACTTCCATGATTGATTCTAAGTCACTTTCCACTGTATCTGATTTTCACATTAGTGAAACCCAGACACCCACATCACTGACTAGCAGTTCCGTTATCAGAATTTTCGCACTAGTAAACATACCTATTTCTGATTTTGTCTTGACAAGTACCCCTGTTGTTAGGGCCCTTGCAGTTTTGGATAAAACTATTTTTTCTTCTAAGGTTTCTGCTATTTAGAGTTTCCCCGGTTCCAACTTACCGCTTATTGACTCTCTAACTCCTACCAGCATACCTGCAGTGCCAGATGTCCTTGTTACAGATATTAAAGCTCCAGAGCCTATTCCTACTCCCACTCCTATGACAAGTACGATGCCCTTGGAATTCCTTGCAGCACGTAGTCCGCCCCATGCGGTTATTCTAATCTCTGTAAGGACCTGTATACCTTTCCCTGACTCTGGTGCCATATCTGAAGTAACCTTTGCCGCGCTCCAAATCCCCGGTGAGGGAGGGCAGTTTCTTTTCACGGACCATTCTGTGGCCCCTGAAGTACCCCAGAATGACTTTAAGTATGGTGTTTCTCTCCCTATTGTCTCTAGAACTTTACACGCTGCCTTGGACTCTGATCTCCACTTCCCAGACAATACTGTCTCTCACTGAGGTTTCTAAGGTATTTGGGAGCTCCACTACTGATTGCTTCTCTGCCTCTGCGAACCTATGGTTATCCCTCTTGGAAACTTCTGTTGCGCCTGTTGTTTCCTCTGTGTTGGAAATGCTTAGTACGTACCCCAAGATTTCGGTCCCTAAACCTGGTTTACTGCTTGCCGTGTCATCTACTATACCAATAGCTGGCAATGCACCCACCCACCCTATACCCTCGCTGACTACTACCTGGAAAACCTCTGGAGGAGAAGACCCCCTCAAATTCCTACGTGCAGATGTCAGCAAAGACTTTGTCTGTCCGGAGGTCGCCCTGGTATACTCGATCAACTATCGGTGCCTCTTGTCCTGAACTCTGGTTCCATTACTAGGGACTGGGCACCCAGCGGGGTGCCGTTTCTGCTCCAGAGACCCCTTTTTTCACAGCCTTGGATTTCCAGGCCATTTTGCGTGGCGAGCCACGTACCAATAATTTCTCTACCACCACTCTCATATCCTAAGTTTGTACTCGCCAATGAACTGCTGGTTTACGGATCCCTTTCTCGCCTAAAACAGTTTAGGAATAACTCCATGTCTCCGAGAACTATGAGTGGCCCTGTCTGGGTGCAGTTCTCACCAGGAGTGAGGGGGGGGGGGGGTATGCAAATGAATGCCCACAAGTCTCTGGACCACAACTCTACTCTCCATCCTAGACAATTCCGGAACAATTCCAGGTCCCCCAACTCTAGGAGTGGTTATGTTTGCCTGGAGGTCTTACCGGAAGGGAGGGGTGGGGGGGTACTGTAAGGATTCCATACCTCAGTTTACTGCTTACCTTGCCTTGCAGACCTGTGCAGTCCTGGAACACTCCCCCTGGTATCTACAGCAGCTCTGCAAGCTATGACTGCAGCCCCAGCCTGGGCTCAGTCATTAGAGAAATGCTGTCACACGCCCCTTCTGCTATTGGTTCGCAGACCTTTAAATACTGCATTCCCCACAATGCTTCTCGGCCGAGCATTATCCTTCTTGGATGTTCAGAGATTTGTAGCTGTCATGTGCTCTTTAGGCTGGCGCTGAGTGAGGAAAACACACTAGAAAGTGTGCAGGGCTGGAGGGAAAGTACAGAGAATGTGTGAAGACCACTATAAAGGTTGGGGCTCAGGGGTAAAACGGCAATCTTACCCCTGTCAGCTCGTCCGTCCTGGGTCCAACGATTCTTCAATGGTTAATCCCACAGCATGCACCCGGCAATATGGTCATATGAAGAGAGAGGGTTGGATCCGGAGCGACAACACACAGCCCAATGATGTCAGGTTCCAAGTTTCAACATCAAAGCTTTATTGGCAACACACAGATGGAACAGAAGGCTGCAACACAGCCTCCTCCTCTACGCGTTTCACGCTCTACTGGCGCTTCGTCTAGGAGTAAGGAGGGTGCCTGCAAGCCCTATATTTAAAGCACAAACCCCGCGAACAGGGACTTAATTAAAATCGTAACAGCTGTGGACCTCAAGTGAAAAACATATCTGTCTCTATGGTTGCATAATAACATATAGCAACCATATGAATTTAAACATAGCAGATAGTGTTCTAATTTTCTTATTGTGTATTAAAGAACAATTTCAAACAATCTCTTTATGATACTCATTAGCTGAAAACATTAATAAAATGAAAATAAAAACATAGAAAGTTAATAAATGTTGCAAAAATAGTGGGTTTGTTGAGACATGATCATTCAATTTTGTACTTTATAATTGTATGGTACTAGTAGAATAGGATCTTAAATGCATCACAAAATCCAAACAAAAGGGATAAAGAGGGGGGAAAAGGGGGAGGGGGAGGAAGGGGGGGAGGCAAAAGGAGCAGAAGTGTTCCTAACATAGTAAACGACAACATATTGTAAAAGTACATTGTCTAGATAAACTTTTTTGAAAAAATGCAATCATAAAAAACATCTTAAATCCCAATCTACATTCAGTCCATTGGGCTGCAACGTGTTAAGAGTAAAGATCCAGTGTGCTTCTCTTTGGTGAAGGATTTTAATCCTATCACCACCCCGTGAGGGTAAGGCAATCTGTTCTATTGCCACACACTGGAATGACCCTGCACAGCCCAATGGACATGAATTAAGATGTCTGGACACAGGATGTAACATGTAATGACTACGGATCAATCTGAGATGCTCTAGGATCCTTACCTTAAGCATACGACTTGTTAGGCCGACGTACTGTTTAGTACAATGGCAAGTCAGCAGATAGATCACATAGTCAGAACGGCATGAGAGAAAAGAATGTATCTTAAATCTGCGTGTCCCATCTGAATTGGAGAAATGAGTAGCTTCCAACATGTTTGGACAGACTTTGCATCTCCAACATTTATATAAACCAATTAGTTTGGGGAAGTAGAGTTGCTTAAATTCTTTGACTACCTGTCAGATAATCAATTAAATTTGAAGTTTACACATAATTATCACATTAATAGGATACAATTTTTGGATCTTAAACTATATGTGGACAATTCTAAATGTGTTCAATCAGAGATATTTCATAAAGAAAATGCTAGGAACACACTTTTACATGCTGACAGCTGTCATTCCCGCCCCCTGATCAAGGGTATACCGCGGGGGCAGTTCCTACGTTTACGTCGGAACTGTTCCTCCGTGGAGGACTTTGTTCAGAGGGCGGAAGAAATTAAAGATAGATTCTTGGCCAGGGGCTATCAGCAGGAAGATCTCAATAGGGCCTATGAATTAGCCCTGGATACGAATAGAGATTCCTTAATTTCCATGACCCCTACTAAATCTAGACACGTTGACAGCTCAGATGTTCCTTTCTTTATCACAGGTTACAGTGACCAAGCCCCTGCCATTAAGTGTATCATCAATAAACATTGGGGTACCTTGACATTAGACCCCCTTCTTTCTAAAATCGTTAGTACAGGTCCACGAATTGTGTTCCGTAAGGCTCCTACATTGGGCAATAAACTGTCGCCTAGTGTGCTTAAACCCATTCAGTCCTCTAGGTCGTTCTTTCCCAAACTAATTGGTACATATAAATGTGGGAGATGCAAAGTCTGTCCAAACATGTTGCAAGCTACTCATTTCTCCAATTCAGATGGGACACGCAGATTTAAGATACATTCTTTTATCTCATGCCGTTCTGACTATGTGATCTATCTGCTGACTTGCCGTTGTACTAAACAGTACGTCGCCTAACGAGTCGTATGCTTAAGGTTAGGATCCTAGAGCATCTCAGATTGATCCGTAGTCATGACATGTTACATCCTATGTCCACACTCAGTAGATACAAGTCAGGATCCTCAGCAAAGTAGGAACTCGGACAGGAGATATAGCAGGATATATTCCTCAGTCAGGGGATGGTGCAGGAGGGTATGTAGGCCTCCCGAGTGGTGGGTGAGGGTGGGTTAACCCCTTAATGACTGTAGCGGTTAATAACGTTTGCCCCCCCCCTCTCCCAGTCTGTTTGCCCCCCACTCCCAGCCCGTTTGCCCCACCCCTCTCCCAGCCCATTTGCCCCACCCCTCTCCCAGTCCGTTTGCCCCACCCCTCTCCCAGTCCGTTTGCCCCACCCATCTCCTAGTCCCTTTGCCCCCCCTCTCCCAGTCCGTTTGCCCCCCCTCTCCCAGTCCGTTTGCCCCCCTCCTCTCCCAGTCCGTTTGTCCCCCACCCCTCCCAGTCCGTTTGTCCCCCACCCCCTTTCCATTTCTCCCTGCTAAATTCAGTGTTTGAGTTTTGTGTGTGACAGGGCATTAGAACACGCCCTCTCTTCCCATTTGTCAGAGCAGGGTCATGTATCTCTCCCTTGTCTCTCCAAGCACAACGCTTGGGAGAGCGTGTGTGCATGCGCATGAGCGCGCGCGCGTACCGTGGGAGAGGGGATGTGCTGATCTACATTTGATAAGGTAAGTGCGCAAAGCGCATGCGCGGACCGCGTCAGCGGGGACTTAGCCTTACTGTAGCATTGAATTTAGGTTAAATACTCACTGACACTGCCTATCGTTACAGCAAAGTACTAAGGAAGCTACACAACACAATTTGGCAGCTGCGGTTCAGCCACGGTCATGGGGCCAAGTCATGCAATTAAATGCTTGGGAATGCACTTGGATTTGCATGGTCACGGGAACAGTAAGTTTTGCAACATCTATGTATCAAAGAAAACAATTGTATTGATTTCAATAGGATTTTCCCCTGTTATACATATGGTGCAGATTTTCTGCCCCATAATTGCTCCAGTTTTGCCTTGATACATAGACCTCTTTGTTTTATTTTTCATTCTAATGCTTTATAAACCCACAAAGATCATTACATTGTACTGAATGAGAGGGTGGGTGAAGTCAATGTGCTGTTCTGTTTTTTTCATTGCTGTAGGAAGATATATAGAGCAAGTACAGCAGTGGGTAACAGGCACAAAAGCTGTTGGAAGTAATGGATGTAGTGCAACGTCGATCCATCCTGCAGGTATCCGACGTTCCAGAGAGAGAGAGAGAGCTGGAGCAAGTTCAGACTTGAGGTGTATTTGGTGGCCTCAGCAGCTGAGGAGAAAGATGATAACATTGAATAATATTTGTACATGTTGGGGACTATATATAATAACTTGAATATATAATAACTTGAAGTTCGAAGAGGCACTGTATGACGTTAAGTGACATACTAGTATCATTTGAGGAATATTGTACAGTATGTCCTGAAGGAATGAGCCCATTTTTTACATGAATGCAAAAGAGATGAAACTATAGAGCATATGTCAGTGAATTAATGAAACTCAATCAGACCTTTGCTCTCCGAGATCTAATCTTTTGTGGCATTAAAGAAAATGTATTGAGAGAGATTTTCTTATGAAGTAGTGTAGATCTCACCTTTGATCAGGCTCTTCAGATATGCAGGGCAACATAAACTGTAAAAGGACAAGCAAAAGAGATGAATTCCCCAGAAGGGGTTATCCATGACCTAACTACCAAAAAACAGTCAGAAATGCTCACAACAAAAATCATAATATCATTACAGTATAAGGAAAGCCACTACTACAGGAGATAACACCTCTAGAAGGTTATGTGAGAAGTACATGTTGCAGCATAGCCCCAAACCAAGTGTGATCTTTGGAAGGCTCTGTCATAAATGTGGCAAAAATAACCATGATGAAAATCACTGTAAATCGCAGATGCAGAAAAGTGCTTGCAGTTGAACAGTCTTTTTTGGAATTATATGTAGATGTGCTGAAACCAGCGCAGATGAGAGGGAACGGATGCTATCAATGACACTGGAACAGGATATTAGAGCTCAGATTAACATTTTACCTAAAAAAATTATAAAGGGCAGGTGGAGAGAAAGAGAGAGAGTCCCTATTATGTGGCACTATAGAGAATAAACCCTAATTAAAACTTATATTTTATTATAAACTGATTAAAATAAACTGTTTGGAAAAAACACATACATAGAACAAACAAGAAATAATTAAAAGATGGGGAGGTGTGGTAGGGTGTTTAATGGGGGTGTTTTATATATATATATCCCTCTTAATTAAACCTTAGTAACCCCTAAATCTGGGTGGTCTCTGACAATATATCTCATATATCTCAAAACCCTTTGTAACAATGGGGTATGGGCAGTAAGATGCAGACCGTCTGCTATATATAGAGCAAGGTTGCACTTGATGATGGCTGAAATGAAGCAGCAATAGGCACCTTAGGTACTACAGAGCTGCATATAATCTGTCCATAGCAACATAGAAATGCCAAATGTAAAGAGACCCCTTGTAGCAAATGGGGTATAGGCAGTTAGATGCAAGCCTGTCTGCTAGATGCTAAGCAGAGCTGTGCTTAGCAATGGCCGAAAATGAAACAACCATAGGTATCTCAGACATTATAAAGCTGCACAAAAACTGTCTATATAAATTGTAGAGATATAAGAGACTAACTCTAGGGTCTGAGTGCTTTTGCTGCCCACGGATGCAGTCTACGAAGCACTCAGACAAACTATAGCCCACACCTCACCGATGAGCCGACGTCACGGGGTGGTGGAGGAGGGTATGTAGGCCTCCCGAGTGGTGGGTGAGGGTGGGTTAACCCCTTAATGACTGTAGCGGTTAATAACCGCTATGGTGATTAAGGGGTTAGGGGACATTACATTGGCTGTTTTTATTCTTGTTTATGTTTTGCAGCATCGGAAGGGGCATGGACGGTGATGAAGATGAGGATGGCCTTCATCGTGGCAGCCGGACAAGTGTGAGTGCAATATGTATTTAATGTATTTATTGTTCTTTATGTATTTAAAATGGGCACATTCACTATTATCCATTTGTGGATAATAGTAATTGTGCCCATTACTATACTGTATGTGTTAGGGGGGGGTTATTTCTTTCTAAGTATGTATGTGTTTTGACATTCATTTGGGGGGGCACAGAATTGGTACTGCAGGCCTGCGGGTAACACCCGAGGGCCCCCGCCGGCCTATAGTATCATTGGGGGGGGAGGGTGTATGTATTGAATGTATAGGCCAGGTTTATTTTTTTTACATTCAGGGTTACTTCCGTGGTTTTGCGTGGGACCTCTGGAGACCACCTGCGGGTATCCTCGGGTATCCCAAGGGTTTCAGGCTGGTGGTTCCACGGGTGACACATGCGGGGATGATGATGTGTGGTCCCACTTCTGTGGGGGGCACCGCGGACCCGTAGTCTGCGGGGATGACGATGTGTGGTCCCACTTCTGTGGGGGCACCGCCGACCCGTAGGTGCGGGGATGATGATGTGTGGTCCCACTTCTGTGGGGGCACCGCGGACCCATAGTGAGCACCCGTGAGTTCCCCAGACCCCCGAGGGAACCACCCGAGGCCCTGCAGACACCTGTGGGTCTGACTCGGGGCTCCCAGACATCCGCGGGCCTACCGTTGGGATCCAATTGTGGCCCACGGTGACCCAAGGAGACCACCTGGGGGCCATGGTGCTGGCGGGATCCACCAGCAGGCCTCCAGAACCTGTGTAAAAAGGGCTGCTGGTAAACTGTAGGTCTGTCCAGGTGCCCCGCCAGCCCACCGGGGACTCGCGTGGGGCTTCGTTATGAACCCTGTATGTAAAAGGATAAATCTTGTATTTATGGGGGGGGCACAGGATGTGGGTAATGTATTTAATAAATATAATGCTGTTTATTGTGGGTCACTGTACTGTTTTTATTGTGGGTACTGGGGGTGGGGGGGGGTGTTTCCCCAACGGTATGTGGGTAGGCCTCCCTTGTGGGTACTGGGTGGTTAGGCCTCATGGGGGGGGGTTAGTGTGGGAGGGTATGTAGGCATCCCGAGTGGTGGGTGAGGGTGGGTTAACCCCTTAATGACTGTAGCGGTTAATAACCGCTATGGTGATTAAGGGGTTAGGGGACATTACTTTGTATGTTTTAATTTTTGTCTCTTTTTTGCAGCAGCGGAGGGGCCATGTGCAGTTGGGTTGTGGGTAGTGTGTGTGGGTGTGGTTTTTTACACGGGATCCCCCTCCCCACATTTACATACAGTACACTGCACTCACAGAAAACACAGGCCAGGCAGATTTAACTGACACAATAGGGGGATGGGGGCTTACACAGATTAGTCAAAGCAGGGAAGCTTAGAAGACACAATAGGGGGAGGGGTTTTTACATAGATTACAGTGAAGGCAGGGAGGTTTAAAACACACAATAGGGGGAGGGTTTTTTACATAGATTACAGTGAAGGCAGGGAAGCTTCACACACAATAGGGGAGGGTTTTTTTACATAGATTACAGTGAAGGCAGGGAAGTTTAAAACACACAATAGGGGGAGGGTTTTTTACATAAATTACAGTGAAGGCAGGGAGGTTTAAAACACACATTAAAAATATGTATGTAATGTATTTATTGTTTATTCTGCCTTAACCCTTCATTGCCTTAGCGGCTATACGCTATGGTAATGAAGCAGCATTTCTGTATTTTTAATAATATTGTGCAGGAGCATTAATTTCTGGTACAGGGAACCCCCTGCTCACTGTACAATATTATTAAAATACAGAAATGCTGCTTCATTACCATAGCACATAGCCGCTAAGGTAAAGAACGATTCTTTATTTATATATGTGTTTTATTTATACTGTACATGTGCAGAGGGTCTCTGGAGCAGAACCGCTGTGGTTTTAGGTCCGGGGACCCCCTGTTCCCCGAGATACAGGCCCCTTTAGGGGG
>WSYH01015269.1:0-14500 GCA_036426205.1 Ascaphus truei
TAGACCAAAAGTCTCCTTTTTTTCTTATAGATATTTACAAAACCATACATATATATATATATCCCCTTGTTGTATCCCTATGGAGAAGCGCAGGAGTCACTTTCTCTGTTTTGCACCTTTTGATTTTTCTTGTATTCCTTTGCATTATTTTGCCCCCTGTTATTTAATTGTCCCCCTGCTACTATTCTAATTTCTATGCTGTAGCACTGCAGTGTTTGTCCGTTTACTTGAAGGTCTAGTTATTCCCTTTGCACCTTTGCCGGCCCATCTCCCCCTTACCCACCATAAGCGTTTTTGGTGCACATTTTTGTCAGATTCCATTTCTTTTCCCTGTCTTATTTTTGTGTTCCATTAATGATCAGTTTTTTATATACTTAGGTCTTCTGTCTTTTGTTAGTTTTGAAAGGGCCTGTAACCGGGGCTTATCCCTGTTCAGTAATGTTCCCTTAATCTACAGTGTGGTATTAATTACTAAACTCACCTGCCTGATTAGGATTGTTTTACAAAAAGCATGCCTTTGAGACAGGAAGTGAACTCTCATTTAAGCCCTGACTGAGAGCTGACCTTTCGGAGCAAACCACAATGTCTTAAGTTCTTACCCTGCCAGCCACACACAAGCTGATTGCAAGACAACTCCAAGTAAAGACCTCTAAACCTGGATGCTGATATTTTTTCTGTTGCCCGCACGGGTGTGTTTCCAGGAGAGGCAGAGAAGCTTACTCTACAGCTGATAACGATAAGACAATAAATGACATACTACATACTAACAAGACAGACATACGGCTTATTCTGCCTTTAGTTTCATGCTATGTGTTTGGATGGGAAAATGCTTAACTAATGGAGATGGAACTACTTGCAGGATTTCACTAGAAATACTCCCAAGTGAATGGAAGCTTTGTTCCCCCCTGTGGTTTGGAATAATTTCCTGATGAACAGGAAAGGCACAATAAGCTATTATAATTTCCACATTATAACGCTCAATTGTGTACCGTCTGTAACGTCCGTCTACTAATTTGGTGTCCGAGCTTGGACAAAGTGTCTTTGTAGTTAAAAAGGACCGGAGTTTTTATGTGAATTTTTTTGTTATCTTTTTGGCCTACAAACATTCTAAACAACTTGAGAAAAAAATAAAAAAAAAACCTCTCATTCAGGCGAGGCAGATTTAACAGGTTACACAACCCATGAACTTACACTGCCTGAGACTTTACAAACCACGGAATGGACTCTTTCCCATTCCAAGAAATGGCTGAGGCAGTACCCTTTAATTGCCTAACCATCACAAAGTGTAATACGGGCATTGAAATGGGGTGTTGGCCTTCCAGCCCCTAGTCAGGGTCAAGAAGTGAGTCAGCCGTTGAAAGGGATAGTTGTTTGTTGTTTTCAAAAAGTTTCGCTGAAGCGTGAATACCGATGGTAACCATATAGGGGTCCGATTGTTTCAAATAAAGGTTTGCACAATAACCGCATAGGCTAACCAGCTATGAATGGAGTATATGCAGAAAATGTGAAAATATTGATACAAGACTGTGCTGAATCAGGGGAATTTTTAGCAAACAAATGGCTGAGTGAAAATTGCCCTAAGAACGGAAAAAGGTTTTTTCAAAGCCAATTGCTGATGTTGAGTTCCCCTTGCCGGGGAATGAAAAGAAAAGTCACTGCCAAGAATGTTTTTTTTCTGCAAGTAAAAAAGTATGCCCTATTATCTTGGGAGCCAAACAGACATAACCCAAAGAGTGAAGTGTGATCAATAATACGCAAAGAGGAGACTGAAAATTACTGAACTCAGGCATAAAAACCAAATTCTTTGGCTGAGCGGAGGGATTGCACCCATCAAGTAAATGGTGTATAGTCAAATGACTTTTTTTACCTAGCGCAACTGCACATCTTGTATACCTGAATAACAGAAAATGCATGCACAGCACTGCTGATATTGAAAAAAAAAAAAATTACCCAAAATGTGGGGCTCCTCAATTGGGTTCTAGCAATAATGGCAAACAGCTGCAATAGCGCCTCTGAGTCCAGGAAGAAAATTACACCTGATTGCTAAAATGAAGGCAGATGCAGCGTTCCGTATGAACCCTACCTCCATGGAAGAGTGGCCCTTCCAGTCTAATAAAGAGGAAGACATCTCTTACGGGGAACCCGAACCGCGTCACCCCCACCAACCACCCAAATAATGTGGGGTCCTGAACTCGGCACGAACAGAAAAGACCGCTTGCCCTTTGAATGAGAATATGATCAGCATGGAACAGAGCGGGACAGTGGATTCACCGAATATTTCTGCAGCTAAAGCCGCTGCAAGAAAAGCCTGGCTAATATATGAAGCGCTAAACTCAAATGAAGATGGGACCCCATATCCTGCAGGGACGGAGTCACCAAATAAAAGGAAAAAAAATAAACATAAAAGCATCTTCACCTTACGTGGAAGGAACAGACACTCCGGTCAGATCTGGTGGAGAAAGGGGGACCGAGTTGCCCGGCAGCCTAGAGACAATGGAGATTCGTCCCACGGTTTCACCGACTATCCAGAGGGCCCAGGCAGAAGGTCGTGTACCCCAAAGAAGTGTCTGTCCGGTGCGCAGCAGTGAGGAACCCTCAACTAGTCATCCCAGGGAAGCGGAGCCAGAACCATTGATTGACGATCCTTGACCAGGCCAGATACATGACGCAACATGGGGGTACATTATAGATTTTTGTCATCCTCGACCTGAAGGCGAGCCCTGAAAAAGTATTGCAGGCATGGACTGTGAATACTGCTCTATGAAGAATTAGGAAGAGGAAGAAAAATAATGCTGAGCTTAAGAAGACGGTGCCTCGCATTTTATCGCGGCCAAGACCAAATTGGAGGGATCTCAGGACTGCGCTAGATACTGAAAAGGCTACAATCTCCGCCTGCAGTTGATGAAAAGAGAGACGCCAAATCTGTAAAATGGTTTGTTACGCTAAAGCGGAAGTACAGTCGGGAGGAGCACTGAAGCAGATGACAGTCTTCCAGCAAGAGGTTTCACACTCTTATGTATAGAGCTTTATGCCTCACATCAGGATTCCACAGAGCCCGCACCGACCTGGAAGTTTCCAGAAAGTGAACTACAAACAGTCTCACTTGAGAGTGGACATTGCTAAGAAACTATGTAATCTTGGTACAGTTCTGCAAAGTCTCTCAGAAGGACTTTCGACCCTCAACCTAGAGAAGGAGTCTCGCCAAGGAGATTGTAATTCTCAAGAGATCGGCGTAAATGGAGGAGGACTCGAACAAGAAGCCCTGAAGAACAGAGAGCCTGAAAAAGGAGAAAGTTCAAGATTAAAAAGAGAAAACTTAAAACTGAAGAGAAGAAAATTTTCATTAAAAAGAAGTCAAGGAAAAGTTTGACGCAGAGCACCGACTGCAGAACGCACTGCAAGGTCTGCGTACAACCATCCAGTAGCTGATGAGAGAGCAGCAAACCTACAGAAGAATAACTGCAGGCTGCTAAAGAGGTACAAGAGCTGCAGAATGTCTGAAACCCCGTACGTCCCCACAGAGCAGTAGAGGAGCAAAAGGCCACACTGCATGTCTTCAGAGCATCGTTGGAACGGAAGTTGCTTCGATACCAGGTGACTCTGTATGAGAGGGAGCGTGAGAAGCTCAGAAACTGGAGCAGGAGCTGAGAGACAGAGAGACTGTTCCATTCCACTTGATTTCAGTACAACAAGAAAACAGACGCAGGCGGTCAACCTTGACGACACAATTACAGCGCTCGATATGAAGGAGACTCTGATACAGATTCCTCCAATACGGAAAAAGGTATTGGCTGTGCCCAAGCACCGTATCCAGCACAGTAACTAATGCCCGAGGACAAGGGTACAGTGGAGTTGGGGACTCCACCAACTTCAAAACAAAATTACGAAGTTTGAGCCACCAAAGACGCACTATCCAAACCTACAGCAGCCCAACACCAACAAACAGAGGTAGGATGCAGAATCAAAGCCAGTAAGAATCCTTGACTGAAGAAGCTGAACTCGACTCCGTGGTGTGGGAAAGCTGCAGAAGACCCGACTTAAGAGCAGAAACTCTAAGGTGCTAGGCCTAATGCTCTAACATACAACTGTTGCCATACACTTTGTCTACAAAAAGAGTGGTGTCCGACGCAACAGAATCTCAAGACCCGCGCATGCGATAAAAAGACTTACGTGAAAAAGTCCTCCTCGAGCGATGAGGAGTGCTGATCTCAAGGCATCTTCGGGAGGACACAAAAATAAACTGGAGAAAGGGCTCCAATCCAGGCGGGACAGAGGGTTCTCTTCCTCATCCACTCTCATTCAAGTCCACTAGATATCTAGAATGAGAGTGGAAGGATGGGCTTGGCCTGGTAAGCCCAGCTCCCACAACAGGGGGATGTAAGAACAGGGCTTATCCGTGTTCAGTAATGTTCCTTTAATCTAGCATGTGTGTAGTTAATACTAAACATCACCTGCCTGATTAGATTGTTTACAAAAAGCCTGCCTTTGAGACAGGAAGTGACTCTCTTTAGCTCGGACTGAGAGCTGACCTTTGGTGACACACACACTGTCTTGAGTTCTGCCAGCCACACAGCAGAGCTGATTGCAAGACCCCATAAGACTTCTAACCTGGATGCTGATATTTTTCTGTGCACGCACGGGGTGCGGTTCCAGGAGAGCAGAGAAGCTTCCTCTAGCAGCTGATAAACAGATAAGACTTTCATTATTGAGACTGCTTATTTTCATGCTATGTGTTTGGGATGGAAAATGCTTAACTAATGGAGATGTGAAAACTAATTGAAAGGATTTCACCTAGAAATACTCCCAAGTGAATGGAAGCTTTGTTCCACCCTGTGTTTGGATAATTTCCTGATGAAAAGGAAAAGGCACAATAAAGCCATTTAATTTCACATTATAACGACTCCAATTGTGTACTCTGTGAACGTCCGTCTACATGGTGTCCGAGGTGGGGGCAAGACACAGAACGAAAATGTTATGAGCACAGCATTTTAACAAGGCCAGGGACTGCGTACCTCTGCCTTTACGGAATCCAAATCTTCTCTTAACTCTTCATAAAGAGCTAAGATTGCTGCTGAACTCCAAGCGATATCGGCTATAATTTCATCCTCAGTAAGCCCCTCCAAAAGTGGTGTGTTCATGGTATAAGGATTGGGGGGCACCACCTCTCTCCTCTCTCCCCTCCTCCCCTCTCCTCCCTCCCTCCTCGCCCTCTCCTGTCCTCTCATCTCCTCCTTTCACCCCTCTCCTCTCCCCCCCTTCCTCTCTCATCTCCCCTCTGCACTCTCCTATCTCCTCTGTCTCTCCTCCAAAGCCAGGGTTGTCCTTCTCAGCATAATGTGTCTAAAACTCGCTCTCTATCTCTGCATCCGCCATCTCTACCACGAAGTAGTGTGACATTTGATTCGTTAAGTAGGTTTGTCATAAAGTCACCTGACTTGAAATATTGAAAGCTGTTAAAAAAAATAGAACAATACCCTCAGTGTGTGTTTAGAAACTATGAATATCTGTTTTATTAGTCATCGCCTACGTTATAACCTAATATTTATTGAAGATGTGACGTACCTATTCGTATACCTTGGTTAAGCCAAATAAAAACAGATCTTTCTAGGTCATGAATTGTCACATACCTAACATCAGAAATTGGAGTGGGAATTAGAGGTTACGGATAATTGTTAGTAATCATTGAAGCATTTTGACCTAAATTCCCACACCCCCACAATCAAAAAAATTCACATGTTAAACACATAAGCATATTGAAGGATTTATTGAAAGAGCAAAAGCCTAATCGTATTGACCATGTATACAAACATTTTGATCGATGACAGAAGAAAACATGTTTTGAATAAGTTAGCTATGATTGTTAATGTTTAAACATATGTAACCATTGAGGCCATATGCCCCACTGTCACAATATTATCGTTTATTTTAAATTGCAGTTCAAGGTGACGTTTTTGACAAAATGATTTTTTCTCTCCTTAAATATTCATCAATACAATCTGCACACCTGACAAGTGATTAGCTACATTGCAGATCAATCAGTTCTCCTGTAATCGTCGCTTGGTCGGGTTATTTAATTATTTTCTTGCACCGCATTGCAGGAAATTTAGTCCATCAATATAATATGACTGGCTAGTTACTAGATACAATTGGTGCACTGCTAGAGAGGAGGCCGGGGATAAAGAGGGCCGAGTCAATCAGAAGAGGAAGGGGCTGTCACTTTGCTAATGCTTTCTACATTATAAACATCAAGATATATAATAAAATATATGGCATGGTTATTTTTATTTCAAAGTATTTTGTCATAGCACATAAATGATTTATTATTCTTTACACACATGTATGACATTGTTTGAACTGCACCTTTAAGACGTCAAGATAGGACTGTCCAGCGACCCTGTTGAGTGGAAAAATCCACAACCTATATAACCATAACTTAACAAGTCATATCTTAACACATATAACGTAAGCAGTGACACAATAAGGTCTGAAAGGTAACGGTTTATATTTATATACTCCTACTTTTCAAGACTACGGGATCACAACTACAAAGCAATACGTGGTCGACCCAAAGACTCCATGCTTAAACACGTCCTGTCTCGCCGCTTATCGGCAGCTTCTCACCACCTTCTTGCCAACCTTTTCCTGACGGACAATTTTGATTTTGAGAGGAAATCTCAATTCTAGAGCGGCGATTAGCCTCGAAAAGCTAATCGGGGCTACTAGAATAGCGCAGTTTGAAAACCTGGCGATAAGTGGCTTATCGCCACTCATTTCGCGATTTTTTTTTTCTCTCAAAACATTTGCAGAAAAGGTCTCTTATTGCTAACTTACGGGATTACTGAATCGCTGTAGGCTTTTTTGGCAATAAGGCGGCGATAAGTGGCTTATCGCTACTAGTGCATAGGCCCCATAGTCTTTCACAACTGCATTATATTATGTTACGCTGGTGCTGCCCGCAGACCAGAACCGTCCCTTATATACGAGTGGGGACTATATGTGCACGCACCCGCACGAAGAGCGTGTCCGGATTGTGGTGTTTTGGCGTTGCCAGGCCAGGTGGAAATAGCTGTAGCAATACTTGTCTGTACCGGTAAAAGAAGAGACTTAGTCAGTTGCCATTAGCCAAGGTCTGGGGAGGAGAGATCCGGAAGGTCGGGGTCCAAGCTGAGATCGAGGGGTGTGAGAAGCAGTGAGTTCATTGAGAGCCGGGATCCGGAGCCAGAGAGTGGAATTCTGCCAAGCTGGGTCGTAACCTGAATACCAAAGACAAGAGAGAGCGCCAGCATAGACATCAGCTAGTAGAGACATGTTGAGTGATTGTGGGGAATGTCAAGACCGGCATTAAATAGTGCGGCTGGCGATAGGAAGAGGGGGCAAACCTGGAGGTGCATGGCTGTCCTGGATAGGCTGCCTTGAGGAGAATGCGGTGAGCAGCTTTGGGATGATTGCAGCCTGTGTGTGAGCTGTGGGGGCGTAGCTTCACACTGCAGGAGCATTGAATAGATGAACTTGATCCGGCGTGCGCTCCGTAACGAGGGGGAGCGCGCGCCCATGAGTGGTAGCAACCCAGAGCCCCGCCGCCCCGCGGGGAACAGCGGCCGCCCGCCGGGACGAGGGGGGATGCCCCCCCCAACCATGGGGACCAGACAGGACCGGCGAGGGGGACGTCCCGCAGCAGTGGGCGCAACAATTGTAGGGGAGGTCACCTCTCGACCGTCGGGACCTCGAATCCTCACACATTAATAGTTCCGTAAATATTATACTACATTCTATTTTATTTTGACCTCCATAACTTTCACTCCTAATCATTAAATGTTATAAAGTGACATAAATTTCACTCCACGACATGGAATGATTATTCCTTCAAACTACAGTATTTACTATGATTTTTCTATAAAAAAAAACAAACAGAAAATATTTAAGGGAAGCCCCTTTTCTTTTTCAGTGCGGAACATAGAATTTATAAGACAATCAGAAATCATACTCTCTGATTTGTACCAAATAATTAATATGATCCCAAAATTATACATGCCATTGATACCAAAATCTACACTAAACACCAGTGTTTATTTACATTCATGGTGAAAAAAAAGTCTAATTCTTATTCCTGCAAAAAAAAAACTAATGTACATACGAATTTCATTTCTATTCTTATATTATAACTATAACTAATCTGAATACTTTCATAATCATTAATTTCTTTAAAAAATATTTAAACAACTTTTTTAGAATTCTGTTCAACTTCTTTCTGGGTTAATGGTTCATGTCTGTGAAGTGTATATATTGCTTGCATACCATTCAGAGAGGAGGAAGGGGGAGGGCTTTCTGTGAGCTGTAGATATTACAAGATATGAGAGCTGTGCTTTGCTTTTTGATTTAGCAATCAACTTCTGCCTTTCATTTTCCTCGGTAATTTGTTATTTTTTCTAATCTCTCTTTCTTCTCTTTCCACAAAGCATACTCTTTGATAACTTTGTGCCTAATCCTTAAAATACCTGGATCTATTTCAGAGGTGTTCGGCTACCTATTCTGACATTTACTGTAGATGGTACATTTCTTGCAACTTTTACATCAAAGGCACTCATACTTGTTTCCAGAGAGCATTCCTTAAATCTCACACCCTACCGTCTCAGGATATGTGAGGGAAATCTTTCTCTCAGCCTGTCTTTGAATAAAATCTATAGCACAAGACAATGTAATCAGGGTTACTAATGTAAGCTTTTAAGTGATGCTGTCTATAGGTAGGCATGGTGTTTGCGAAATCCCCATCAACTTAGATAAATGCTTACACACCAGCCTTTCACATCAATTTTTGTGGCCTACGCCTCGTGAGTTACTCCTCCCCCGCACAGAACCAGGAGCATCTCTCTTTGATTGTGCTTGTATTGGTGGACACCAAGTTAGTTGTTGAGTTATGACATCTGTCTGAAATGTAATTGAATTCCAGGCTATGAGGTGCACTGCTTAAAATCTACCTAGAGGAATGACAAGATTCTGACTCCCAATGGGGATCGCTCCTCTAAGGCTGCCCCCCCTTTTGAGCATGCAAGACCATGATGGGCTATGGCTCACCAGGAAGATGGACCTGGCTGTTTCCCCAATGAAAATAGTGTATCAGGGCTCTGCGTCTTTCCAGTATTTATTCAGAGACCAGATAGACAGCATCTTCTAAGTTTTAATTGTCCTATAAAATATGCATACATTTCTTTATAAAAAATGTTAAATTATACACAACTACTACTGTACCTAACACACATTTCTAAGTCAAAAAGGTGGTACCATAGACATAATAAGGTAGAAAGTGACCATCAATGACCACATAATCTTAACATCTGATAACAATTTACAGATAGAGGCAATGTATTGTGACACATATGATCTAAAATCTATAATCTCATTTATACGCTTCAATCTTAAACAGTTTAATTCATTATCCATTTAGTCTCGCATCTAGGAGTAGATTCTCTCTTCTCTCACCCTCTCCTGTGGTGATACATGATCAACAAGTTGAAAACGTAATTGTCACACAATTATGTTTACTTCTAAAGTGTTTATCCCCTGATAAATACTTTGGAGAATCAGGTGTCTGATACGCCTTGTGCAGGTTTTCAAATTTGAGCGGAGCGCTGTGTGACTCGTGAATATGAAAAAGAAATAAATATAATAGTGCAGATGGTACAACAATGATGGTCTGAATGTAAGTGTTCTCTGTAATAGTTGTACTCACAGATTACAATATCAAAGATAGGCGTATCAGAGACCCTTCTCTCTCTGATGGGAGCCCTTTAATGATCCCCCTTAGAGGGGTGTCTGATACAGGAAGCTTGTAGTGTAGATAGTCAATTATTCTCCCAGGGGTATGTGGAAGTAAAAGAGAGAGCGCACAATAGAGTAGTATAGTCTAAATTGTATTAGTCAGCAATAGATTGATATATGTATAATACACTCACATTTTGAAATACAATAATGTTCGAGGGAGAGCAGCTGTGGTTGGAGAGCGCCGTTTTTCTCCAGGAGCGGCGGAGCCCTTCCGCATATGTCACGGATACCCTCGTCACGTCCTGTCGTCTTGGGTCAGGGCGGAAGAGGCTGCCTAGTGTGTCCGTCTCCTGATGGTTTGCCAGCAGTTGTCTCCAATGATCTCCTCAGCTCAATCACCTCCCACAGCGGATCGATTCTACGCGTTTCGCTGTGGCTTCTTCAGGATCGAATTGGAGAGAGAAGACACCACTCTGAGGGGGATCCATTAAGGGCTCCCATCAAGAGAGAAGGGTTCTCGATACGCTTCTTTGATATTGTAATCTGTGAGTACAACTATTACAGAGAACACTACATTCAGACCATCATTGTTGTACCATCTCACTATTATATTTATTTCTTTTTCATAATTGACTATCTACACTACAAGCTTCCTGTATCAAGACACCACTCTGAGGGGGATCCATTAAAGGGCTCCCATCAGAGAGAGAAGGGTCTCTGATACTCCTATCTTTGATATTGTAATCTGTGAGTACAACTATTACAGAGAACACTTACATTCAGACCATCATTGTTGTACCATCTGCACTATAACGCAGCACTAGATATACATAAAATCCAATGGAATCAATAACCTCATGATAAACCCATAAACCTAGACGGGGGCTTTTTAAAGCAAGGCTGGAGATAGAAGTCAGCGGAGGTACTTTGGGCTCTGTTCTGACAGGGCTCCACTGTACTTCTACCAGCTTGCTTTAAAAAGCCCCCCGTCTAGGTTATGGTTTATCATTGAAGGTTATTGATTCCATTGGATTTTAGTATATCTAGTTGCTGCGGTGTATTACTCCACTGTCAATATATATCACCATACTGCAACGTTGTAGCATCAATCTTAGGGGCTCATACCCCCCCTTTTTCTATCTACTGCATTATGGGTGCAGATGACAAAAGAGGAAGAGTCACCTATTCATACATTTAGGGACAATCTGTATCCCAATGCATGGGGATGAACTAAAACAAGAATGCTTGAAACCAATAAATCGGGGTGTGACTCGCAGCACCAAGATGGTTGCTTGAGCACTGTGTTCCGAATGGATGGGGGGGGAGTTAATGCAAACAACAGGATAATGAGTGACAAATAAACATTCTCAAGGAGCTCTGAGACCTGCTAAAAACAAGGATGCTGCTAAAAATATATGAAGTCAGCCAGTTTATAGGCACTTCGGGCGAGGGGCTTGATGCATCTCGGAAGGATCTTGCTCAACACGTGGTTGCCTGTATAGAAGGAACAGAGGAGATGTCAAACAGCCAAGGTAAATGTGCTACAGAAGCAGACTTAGCCCATTTAGGAAATAAAATAATACTATAAAAGCTTTCTAGCAAACATTAAGAAAACAATAAAAATACAACATTTCAGAAATTAAAAATATATATATTTATGCACTTGGAGCAGAGTAAAGGAACTGGAAACTGAAGCAGAGACAGTCTACATGGCTCATGAGATTCTGTCCAAAAAGTTTAGAGCAACAGTAACGACTGCAAAACATGCTTTACCAGATTGAGGATCTGATATAGAGGCAGATGGTCAAATCTATATGGATTTATTTTATTTATTATTTATAAAATATTTTACCAGGAAGTAATACATTGAGAGTTACCTCTCGTTTTCAAGTATGTCTGGGCACAGAGTTAAGACAAATAATACATGGTTACAATACAGTTACATAAATGAGCAGGTTATACATTTATACAAGACATTGCATGCACAGTTAAAGATTATTATTATGGGCGTATGAAACAGTTAACAGACCAGATTAAATGTGAGACAGCCTTAGATTTGAAAGAATTAAACTGGTGGTGGATGTGAGAGTCTCTGGTATGTTGTTCAGTTTTTGGGGTGCACGGTAAGAGAAGGAGGAGCGGCCGGATACTTTGTTGAGCCTTGGGACCATAACAGTTGACATGGAATTGGGGTTCCAGTGTCAATTGAACAGGCTGACATTGAAAGCTATTTGTAGCACCTGTTTGTCCACATCACAGAAAATACATTCCTGGTTAATCCTGAAAACTAGCCTCAAATTTTTTCTTTAAAGTTACACACATATTTAACAAAGAAATGAGGACAAGAGCATTACCTATAAGGCCTGATGATAAAGTAGGTGCTCTTGTAGTCATGGATAAGACCAAATACAGTATAGGGCAGAAATATTGAAACAGTTATTTAATAGAGATCACTATATGATTATCTCAGGTGACCCAATAACTAAGATCAAGGCTCTGGTGGATACAATATTGCTTTTGCACTTAATGACCATCGCATTGATAATAGTTATATGCTTTTTTTTACTATTACATTTCCTGTTCCCCTGTATGCTTACAAAGATTCACAAAAAAATCAGTGGGACTCCAGGTTTACTGATAGTGGCTGGAACCAATATCCCTCTTCCAGCCACTGGTGGTCTACTCGCTGTGATTTTGAGGCTACATGTTGAAGGTCTTTATCCTTCCTTAGGGAAACTTACAAATTTGGGGCATTATTAATTACTTTGGAGGTGTAATTGAAAATACTTTACTTGTGACTTTGGTGTACAAAGTTTTTACACCTCAATTCTCCATGGGGAGGGACTAATAGCTGTGGAGAGCTTGATGCAGGGGAAAGGTGAGCCTGATTGGTTAAGTTTCAAAGGATTTGTTACATCTCATTTTTAAAAATAATTACTTTAGAAATTGAAGATACCATAGTAATACCAACAGAACCAAGGAACAGCAATGAGCCCAAATATTGCTCTTTATGCCAAAATCTTCATGGCTAATTGTGAGGAATGTTTTGTTTACAGTGACTGAGACTTCATGTTGCCATGCACAGTATGTTGAAGAGAATACATCGATGATGTGCTTCTCATATGGGCAGGGCAGTGGAGTCCCTAATCAATTGTATACAACCATAATTTGAGACATCCTATTATTAAATTTATAGAATAATAGTTATGATGTTATAGATTACCTGGATGTTAGAATTAAACAAGTTTGACTACAGACACCTTTTAAAAAATATAGACAGAAATAATGTATTACTTTCAGGAGCTTTCAAACTGAATCACTTTTAGATATCTACCTCTTGGACAACTATTTATAGTTAAGTGAATTGTCTCCGATCCTACCATTTTGGAAAATGACTATATGAAATGGCTAGTAGGTTAGCAATAGAGGTTATGTTTGGACCCTATTGAGAAACATATGATCAAAACAAAGAATACAGGTAGAGCTGTTTTGTTTGTAAATTTATGAGACATTGTATTTTGAGACATTGGCAGACCTTTCTAGTGATACCATATTGTCTAAATTGTTCAACGAACCTCATGTATTTGCTTACAATAGAGGTAGGAATATAGTTAGGGAAATCTAGTTAGAGCAGACACGGGCAAGGGTGGTAGTACAATTGGGTGCGTATCCTTGTTAAATTATATCCATTGCCATTCAGTGAAAAGAGTTACCACTTTTAAACATCTAGAACAGGGAAGACTATGAGATCAACACTTGCTTACATGCAATATTCACTTTGTTGTCTATTCTACTGTATTACTGTGTACCTGTGCGAAAGTTTATGTTGGAAAAACAAAAGAGCTATCAAAAAAGAAATACGAGCACACATTTCAATCAGACAGGCGTACAGACATATGCAAAAACAAAAATAAAAACCGGGCGCTTCTCAAACTAAGTGAATGTTAAATAATTATACAATATAAGTGACAGTGATGTTCAATTAATAATGAATACACAAATTGTGTAGTGACCTTCACCAATAGTGAAAAAATAGGATATTAAGTGCAAATCAATATAAAAAGCAGCTCTACACCCTTGAGGCGGACTGTCCAGGTCCAGATGGATCTTGTGCAGGTTTTCAAATTTGAGCGGAGCGCTGTGTGACTCGTGAATATGAAAAAGAAATAAATATAATAGTGAGATGGTACAACAATGATGGTCTGATGTAGTGTTCTCTGTAATAGTTGTACTCACAGATTACAATATCAAAGAGAGCGTATCGAGAACCCTTCTCTCTTGATGGGAGCCCTTAATGGATCCCCCTCAGAGTGGTGTCTTCTCTCTCCAATTCGATCCTGAAGAAGCCACAGCGAAACGCGTAGAATCGATCCGCTGTGGGAGGTGATTGAGCTGAGGAGATCATTGGAGACAACTGCTGGCAAACCATCAGGAGACGGACACACTAGGCAGCCTCTTCCGCCCTGACCCAAGACGACAGGACGTGACGAGGGTATCCGTGACATATGCGGAAGGGCTCCGCCGCTCCTGGAGAAAAACGGCGCTCTCCAACCACAGCTGCTCTCCCTCGAACATTATTGTATTTCAAAATGTGAGTGTATTATACATATATCAATCTATTGCTGCTAATACAATTTAGACTATACTACTCTATTGTGCGCTCTCTCTTTTACTTCCACATACCCCTGGGAGAATAATTGACTATCTACACTACAAGCTTCCTGTATCAGACACCCCTCTA
>WSYH01015270.1:0-14498 GCA_036426205.1 Ascaphus truei
CGTGGCCGTGCAAATGTAGGTTATGTATATATGTTATAATATATCTATCTATATATTATATATATATGATATATATATCATATATATATATATATACAACTGATATGCATATAGCATATAAGAAGCACGTCTTAGGCAGGTCGCAAACCCCGCCTTTCACCATTATCACCCAGCATACAGCCATTCCACTGCAGCAAAGGGATCTGGGAAATGACAGCAAATGAGAACACACGATGATATTTTGCCTCAAAAACCAGTTTTTTAACATGGTTCCTCATAGGTTAAGCTTGCTGCATAGGTCACAGCTTGAGCACCAGACCAGGGTTAAGGTTGCCATACCAGAAAAACCACCCACAGAACAGGTCTGTTTTCGACCTTGCTGGGAATTATATATATATATATATTATAATATATATATATATGATTATATTATATAATACACATGTAGAGGTATGCAGTACCTGGTTAGCCGAGCGTTGGAAATTAAATTCAAAAAATAAATCGATGATACGTCTGTGGCTAACGAAATGCATTGTATTTGTGCGAGCTTATCGAGATACCGCTAATCTTTCTTCCGGATCAGAACGAGAGAGAGATCTATTATATTATATATATATATATATATTAGACAGTGGTTGACAATACACAAAAATTTTACTAGCCACTAGTACCAAACGTGAGGCTTGGGCCAATATTTACTCGCCCGGGGGTTAAATCCACTGGCCGGGGGAAGCAAATGATAGGGTGTTGAGGAACACTGTGTATATATAGATAATCATGATATATATTATATATATATCATAGCTATATATATATATATATAATATATAAATGAAATATTACTGTATGATTCATTTGCATGTCTTAGACAGGCTGCAACACCTTCTTTCCCATTGTCACCCAGCATACAGACTATCCACTGCAGCAAGGGATTCTGGAATGACATGTAAGATATGACGCATCAGTGACACCTTTGTCTCAAGCTGTATTACAAAAGCCCAATCTCTCAAGCCAGCATGATGTTTAAACAAACGCTTTTTTAAACAGAGGTTGGATGAGATACAAAGCCATTAGACCTACTAACAACATGTTTCAAACACTTGATGGGTATCACAGTTGTTGAGGCTTGGTTTAATGGCTAGCGGTTTGAGACCTGAGATCAGGTTAGATCACCACTGTCATTAAGGTTAGGTGGGATAAAAAAGTGACAAAAACCTCCACCAGTTAAAGCTAAAGCAATGTCAAATATTACTGTAGGTCATTTGCATGTCTTAGCAGGTCGCAAACCCTGTCTTTCCCCATTGTCACCAAGATCAGCACTTCCACATGCGCAAGGGATTTGGGAAAGGACATGAACATGATTCACTCAGGCCACCTTTGTCTCAAGCTACGTATATATATATATATAGCCCATGTGTAAAATGGGCTGCCGTCATTCTCTCCATGATGACAGTAGGCCCCTGGTAGGTTATGGGATTGCCAGCAGTAATCATGGAGTTTGCCCCTCACACCCTGGTGCGGTGCACATGTATGGAGAGGATGTGTCACAGGGCTTGAACTCCATGGGTTGGTGATGGTCAGAGGTGTTGTCAAGCCCACAGAGGAACATAAGGCACAGCACTGATCAAAAGTTAGGAGGAGAACGGAGTTAGTTAGAGGGAGTCAAGGTGATATATACGCCGAGAAATGGACTGATGACGGGACCGGCACGTTTAGGTGAGTCGAATCACTACGGGGGAGAGGGAACCGTCTAGTCAAGGAGGAATATACCTTTCAAAGGGAAGTACGGTGAACAATGGAGGGCATCTAAAGCAACCCCTTGTGGAGGGCAGCTGGCCCACCGTACTAATAAAGATGAACCCTGCTTGATAAATATACTCTGTGTGTAAGTGTGAGTAATTTGCACAGAGAGAAGCACCACAGAGGAGTCCTCACCAGGACCATCCCAAGCTCACAGCTGGGATCCTGTGAGGGTGGAGGCGCGGCAACTGGATCTAGGTTAGAACCAAGCCACACACCTCAGCGCTGTCGGTTGGCCAATCCCCACCACAACATCTGCGCGGAGACTCAGGAGTTCTGTTGCCAACGTGCCACACCAGACATCCATGTATGGGGACTGGTGTAGGGACCACAGGGGCCAATATGAGATTGTGGGGTGGGATCAGGCTAGTCCAGAAAAACCGTTTATATTATATATATATATATATATATTATATATATAATATATTATATATATATATATATAATCAGATTAAAGATATAATAATATAAAAGAGGACCGAGAAGATACACCACTGTTCTAGGAAAACTATAAGCAGATATGTAGGTCGGGGGGAGGTCCTGGGCTCCAAGAATCTGTCTTGCCCGAGGACAGAAAGATAACATTTTACTAAATGATAGCAGCAGAGATACTGCTAAACTCTGGGGGATACCTCTCTGCTACAGAAACTCTGTACTGGACAGAGAGACCTTTATATTAAACATTCGCAGTCTTTTTAAAACAACCTTCTCCTGCTGTCACCTAATGGTTCCCTTGTCACAGGCAGAGCCATAAATGACATACACAGGATGGTGACAGCAGGAGAGACAGAACTTGAAATGGCGGCACCACACAGGGAAACCCTGAAGTTCCTTTACTGGGGATGGTATATTTCCTTCATTTGAATGATATAAGTCATTTTGTGATTATATAAACCGTTATTACTTCACATAAACAAACATTGTGAATGACGTTTTCTTAATAGGGTTTTGTAGCTGCCTTAAGTAACAACCACTATGGAGGTCATGTCATAAATCACTTCCCGTGTTACTGTATGCCATTTCTGGAAAGCGGAGTCTTGGAGCCAAACCAGAAAAATAGATCTCTGGAAGGAGCCCTGGTTTAATTGATACAAAATTATAACAGCAACTTTGGCCACTTTTGCAAAAGGAAAGTCACACACGTGTGCAGGATTAATTCTCTTGGCAAAAAATCATACAATAACTCAGCACTGCGCAAATTTCCCTCACCCAGTGATTTGTAGGGGCCCTGGACGATACCGGAAGGAAAAATACAGAAGAATGCAGGATATAATGAATTGGAGGAAGAGAAAGAAACAAGTAGAGGTAGGTCGGACTGGCTGTGGAGTCCCCACAGCATTTACATGTCCAAGATCCCCACCGCGGTTATCTGGGTTCGCCAGAGACAGATGCAAGGCTACAGCGCGGCGTGCTACGGAACTGTTAGGGGGCTTCGTAGAGGTGTGTGGGGTTACGGTGCAGGCTGCACTGCACATGTTATGGAGGCGACAGAGAGGCGCGGCGGGCATTCAGGGGCACAACCCCGCAGCACCAGAGGCTCAGGTGGCAACAGACAGGTACAGCCACCATATCACTCAATCCCCTGCACGTCACCCCCACAACGTCAATACAATCTCCTCATATCACCTCTCTCCCGTCTTACCACATTTAACCCCCATATACCACACTCTATGGCCTCCTTGGTCTCTCTACGCCATAAAATATCTCTCAGGACTGAACCCTTGCCAAGTCGCGACCCCCATCCCCCATTCTATGGTATATGGTGGCAACTATGCTATTAGAGTGTGTGGTAATGAGTAAGAAAGCTAAACACAGAATTATACTGTTCTGCCATAGTTTTGTGTGGTTGCATGTTATTTAACACTGAAAAACAGATTATTTTTTGGGATATAGAAAAATATCAATAAATAAAATACCGATTTGATTAAAAAAAAAAAATATAAACACAAAAAACGGAATCCCAAAAGTATATATGATTTTCCCCCTGATATACTCCGCCTCTGGCACCCCACAATTGTTGTTTTTTCCCCGTTGGCCATGTGGTCTCTATACCGGTTACTAGGCTCTAATCAATGCGGCGTAGTTAGTCCGTAAGGAGCAGCTCTCCCTAGGGGACCCACTCTCTGCGAACACTGCTCCCTACTGTGCTTTGATACGTCATCAACTGAGACGAGACGCCGTACACACGCTGCCGGTTGCAGAAGGGCATATATAATATATGAAAATTACTGTGTGCTCATTGCACGGTCTGCCAACCCTGCATGTCACATTATCACCCAGCATACGTGCTTCCACTGCAGGCAAGGGATTCTAGGAAATGACATGCAAATTAGCACACAGCGCCACCTTTTGCTTCAAAACCATATCACATGGTCCCTTATAGTTATGCTTGCTGCATTTCACAGCTTTGAGCACAGCCAGGGTGTTAAGATAATAGACAGTAAAACCACCCACAGAAAGTGTTTCGACCTACTGGGTCTCATCAGTCCGGTGAGATTGGTTATATGGGCGATGGCCAAAAAAGCTTGGATAAGTGGTAAGGGTAAGTGTGTGAGATTAGACATATAGATATTAAATATACATATAGCTATAGAGAATATATATATATATTTAATACTATACTAGTATACATATAGATATATACTAGACAGTGTTCGACAAACACTGAAGGAGAGAAAGCGGGACACCTTTCCTCCCCCGGCGTTCTGACTTAACCCCGACGGCGGCGAGTAAACATTAGGCCCAAGAGCACCACGTTGGTATACCTGCCGCGCAACACTTTTTCGAGTCGGTAGTCCACGAATTGGGTGATACACGGGTGTTATTGAGGTTGTGAATGTTTTCTGCCCGAGTGCTTGAGGTATTTACATGCCTGGAGTTAAGCATTTGTATTCCCCGTGGCGCAATACTGCCAGATATATATATATACGGCATTACAATTCATGAATTTATGCCTATCGGTAGAACACGGCGAAGCATTTGGCAAGCCTATAAATCATTATCATTACATTTAACAGATTGCCGCCCAGTCGCCAGGCATGAACCCAGGCTGCGAGGAAGGCAAAACGCAAAACGGGTTGTCAGAGGTGGAGGAGCGGCGGCATTCCAGGTATCTGCCAGGTACATACCGGGTTTTGCTCGAATCAAGGTAGTGTCCTTTTGAGTTGAGAGTAGGTGGCGAGTAAGATTTTTTTTGTGTTGGACGAGTAGATTGTTTGGTGATTTGTAAACACGGTATATAGATATATACTATATAGATAGATAGATAGATAGATATAGAATATATCATATATATAGCGCACCCCCCCTATTCAAAGTACAATTGACAGCCCGCCTTAAAACCTATTGCATCACCTTAAAAACACAGCAGTAATAGTCAGTAACATCATTTTATAAACTAACGCTCGTGGCAAAGAAAAAGGCGTTACAAGTTATTTCTCCTACCCTCATGGTTGAGGAATGACATTGGTCGACTCCTCCTCCTCTTGGAATCTTGATCTACCTCCCTGAGAAAAAAAGAAGACAGTTCAGATTACAAAGGAAACAGGATGGGTTTAGTTATGCCATGCCACAAGAGGGCAGCACTTAGTGTAGCCAACTGAGACATTAGCTTCAGCATTATGTAAATTGCCTAACAGAGCTCGTGTTTCTCGTGCTACTGTTCTTAAAGTTGGGGACTTTTCAACTTTGAGACCCACAAGACCACAGACACACAAATGAAGTTACTAGTACTACTAGTAAGCAGCCATCAATAGGAGAAAAACACCTGTAATAATTAACCATGTCAAATCTGAGGGAAGGATTGCAATCTCAGTGCTAAATATATACATATATATATATGCCAAAGGAGGGAAACTGATACAAAATACCCAAATTATTATATATTTTTTTTGCAAAAAATAAATATAAAATAAAGACTGGGGGTTACAGTTTGCCCTGTGACGGGTGAGGAGGTTGCCAGGCTCAACTAATAAGGTGAATTAAAACCCGGTTGGTTACCTTGATCCATGTTTTGGAATCAGGAGTGTCAGCTCTTGGACCGAACGTTGTGAAAGATTACCTGTAATTATTGTGACTCACCTCTCGGGTTCCCTGCTATTAGCACAGCCCAGAAAGCGTAAATGGATGCAAAGGGACGGGTAAAGAATCCCTGTAACTATAAAGGGGTCCCCAGTTAGGGTGGAATACCAGTTACTGTTACCAGTGACCGAATCGTAGGCTTACGTTTATAATTCTATTTCCCATACACCAGACAAGACTGGATAATTTTTTAAAGATATTTTTTTTATTAGCAAAGGTATTAAAGCATATGCTTGTGCCATTGGTAATAAGCTTCTTCTCCTTCACATTCTCCCATACTCTTCGTATTCAGAAAAGCTCATATTCCGATTTCTCACTACCTCTACCATCGTACTTTCAAGTCTCTCTGCTTAACAACTCACCTCCTCCCTTATGATCTCTCTGGAGGGTACCCAGGGGCTCTGTCATGTGACCTCTCTCCATTTCTACTGTACACACTCTCTCTAGACACCTAATAACATCTTTTGGTTTAAATATCCACCTCTATGCTGACGACACCACAATGTACTTTTCAACACCACGACCTACACCGCGTACAAACCAAAGTCTGAAATTTTCCTGTGGACTATAATCCTGGATGGCCCTCCGCACACCTTAAAACTCAACATGGCTAAACACAGAGCTCCCACTCCATCCCAAACCTGCGACCCTACTACCTCTTCACATACTGTTGGAACTATGATCATTCACCCAGTAGCCAAGACGCTGTCATAGTGGGTCACACTCGACTCTCTCTCAAATCGCCCCTCACATTCAAACAATATCTAACAACCTGTCGCTTTTTTCCTCCGCAATAGAACAAGAGATACGCCTTCCTTGTTGCTCGGCCTGCTAAAACTATTGAATCAGGCCCTCATTCATCCCGTCTTGATTACTGTAACCTCCTGCTGCCACGGCCTCCTGCTCTCACCTGTCTCCCCTAACAATCTATCCTAATGTGCGCCAGAATCACTCTACTCTGTTCCTAGATCAGTTCAGCATTCCCTCATGAAATCCCTATACGGCTTCCGATCAAACCCGAATCTCACACTCCATTTCTTCCCTCACTTTTAAAGCTTTACACTTTCTGCCACCTCCTTACATCTCAGCCTAATTTTCAGTTTGCCAACCATCCAAACCATATGGTTTGCTGCTCAGGAGTCTTCTTTCACCCTCTTTTATCAAAAGCCCTCTCCCGCCTTAAACCTTTTTCTCACTTTCTGCCCCACACTTTTCTGCGAATGCCCTTCCCCTCAGTACCCGACTAGCAACACTATCTATCCACTCTTTAATGACCCACCTTAGACACAACCTCTTAAAGAGGCATATGAACTAGCACTGTGGATTATTCTGAAACACATGATACATAAAGCTTGGCCCCACTGCAGACGACTTACCAGAACTCCTTCCTCACTGTCTCTGTACGTTCTCCCTACCTACCCCATTAGAGTTGTAAGTCCTCGGGGCAGGGGACCTCTCTTACCTTAATGTACTTTTTAGTATGAAGCACATATATGCCCATGGATATGCTGTTATTGTATTTGATCCACGTGTTGTTTACTGCTGTATGAAGCGCCAGTACTGTACATTAATGGCGTGATAGTAATAAAGCAATTAAAATAAAATACAAAAGCTGGGACTCTCAGAACCAGTGGTCTGAGGTGAGCCAGCATGGCTACAGGTTGGTGCCAATCTGTCTGCTGCAAAGGCCGGGGCTTGAAAGGCCAGATGATGCCAGAGGTGTGAGAGCATTTGGGGAGGGTGGCTAGGTGAAGCACCCACACCGAAGATCAAGCAACGCTCTTTGCATTTCAATTTGCTTCCCCAGATTGTCCGGAGCCTATTACCGTGGGGTGGGGGGGGGGGGGGGGGAGGGCATTGGAGGGAACAGGGCAGAGGTGCCACATTGCACCTCTGACCCGGATGATTCAGATTTAAGGTACACGTGTTGATAGATGTTGTCGCAGAAGTTGAGTTACTGAGAATATTCTTCACCCTACCTGAAAGGGAGAGACAGTATAATTCTGTGAATGAAAGCGAGAGGTATTATACCCCTTGTGCGGCTCAGATAGTCAGTCTCCAAAGTTTAAAGATTCTCCAGATTCTGAAGGTTTCCAGGCCAACAAAGGGCGCTGCTTCAGCGTAAATCTGCCGGAATTTTTGTATCCTGTTTTGCAATTGGTTATCAGGAAATCTAATTCAGCCCCCTGCACCTCGGAACGTTAGGTTGTATCCCAGTTCCCAAGTAAGTGTGTCTTTTTTTGCTAGTTATTTTGTGCTCCTTGTGGTATGCCTATTGTAGGACCGGAATAACCTAAACTACAAATTTCTTATTTATTTTTGTTGCTCAATGTACTTATCCGGATACAAAGTGGGGATTCTGGCGCTTGTCTCCCGTGACACCAAGTGTTAAAAGGTGAGGAAACCCCTACCTACCTAAAATAGTCACAAATAAATGAGAAAAGAACACCTTGCACTTTCAAAGATACTAAACAACACGGTTATATAGGTATCAAACATGTTCCATTACTGTACCATACACAAAAAAAAAAGTTACATTACAACCGAAAAGAATTAAATAATCCATATCAAAAAGGACAGAGCCACGCAACATACACGCAGGGAGGCGGTATCTGTGATGGAGGAGTTTGAGACACCAAAAGGTCACCCCAGAGGCCAGCACCACACTGCGATGGAATGTTTATCCCTCGGTCCTCTGTGTTGTGTATGTATCACGATCTCGTGAGCTGATAGAAGCTTTCGTGCCTTTAAAATGGAGGTGAAAAGCGGGATCTTAAGAACACCAGCCCAGCAAGTGAAAACATTACCATCAGCTAAGTTATCCCTATCCTGCAGCAGGTGGAGAGATATGTTCTTGTCAGGGGATTACTGTGCTCTGTGCCCTCCCCGGAGCTGTCATGTAACAGAGAAAACGGAAAATTACCCGGTATCCGCGCATTTTTTTAGCTGCAAGAAACGTGGGTATGGGAGGTATGAAAACACAAAGTGTGTTCTATTCACCTGGGCATTCTTCTGTGTGAGAGCATTTGCTTACTGCAGCATTTCCGATTTTGAGGGTATTGATGTGATTAGTATGGTGTATTACACACTTATTTGGGGGGTGTTTACGATATCTGACTATAAACAGAGAGGTGCACAGTGTGTTGTGTTCCTGCTTTTCATGCACATTCGGTTGACCATTGCGCTGCCTCTGACTTCTCTTACCACGCGGGCCCAGAACACTTTAAACCTACTGAGCTGTACCCGGCCACCCCTCTGGACGCGCAAAATCTCGAGGGTACAGGGGGACACCCGGAGATAAATATAGCGGTTCAGCTCATTGTGACCCAGCCCCCCCCCCCCCCCGCTCAAACATATCTTTTCTTTTTTTTTACCTCGTTCTGCTCCTTTTGAAAAGCAGAATCCACCCAGATTTAATATTTCAAAACACAGCTCGGCAACGAGCATCAGATTAAAAAAAATAAAAACCGTTTTGGAATCAGGGCACAACAAAGTAAAAAAAAAAAAAAAAAAAAAACTAAAACCCCCCCCCCCAAAAAAAAAAAAAATCAGTGCAGATGGTATGCTTTAACATTTTAGAATTTCACTTTAATTTGTTCCCTGCAGGCCTTGGTAATTTTCTTTTTTTTAATTCATACTAAAGGTTGATTTTTGTAAATGTCGTACTTTGTACAGTATAATAATAATGTATGTGTATATGATACACTGCACAGCGGTGCACAGACATGGGATGTAAGCAAAGAGCTACAAGTGACTATTTTATTCTCGAACACTGGTTGGAAAGTCATAAGACTTAAAAAAAAAAAAAAAAAAAACCACATCATTCAAGTTCCAGGTTGCACCCTGTACTTTCCCATTATCTACTTAGCATACAAGGCTCCGCCTGCAGCATGGGATTTTGGGTCTATAACATGCAATGAGCGCGTGTTTCACCTTTTTGTTTATGCTCCATTTAAAAATAAACCCCCTATTACCTTATGGACGCCACACAGCTTTTTACCAGCACCAGCCTACAGTATATACAGTTACAAATCTGTGACTGTCCGGATTGAAGGGGCGGGCACTAGTGCCCGGGGCGCAACCGAAAAAGGGAGAGACGCACTCCAACGCCATCTTTAAAATGTCACAGAGTCCTAGCGCAGCCAGCACTGTTGAAGGACAGTTTAAGATGGCGCTTGGGGCTTGCGTGCACAGGACTCAGAGTTGTGGGAGGAAAAGCGCAACGAGGGGCAGATCGATGCGATGAAAAAAGTGCCGCAGGTACTGGCAAATACCTGAAAAATACCTCGCCTAGTCCATCCGAGCTATAGCGGGGTCCAGAGTATCGGGAAAGAAAGTCCCAGTTATCCTAAGGGAATCCGTTCTGGAAATCGTACGTTGGTAGTGATAAGTGAACCGTTTTGTACAGTGAGTCTCCTGTTAAATCACGGCGGCGTGCAGCGTCGGATAACGATTCCCCCCCCCCCAGCATTCGAAAAACAGCCCATAGGGTGGCATTGCTGTGTGAAGTGTTGGCATATGCCATGCGTGTTGTAAAGTGAAACGTTGGCATAGCGGAGGACCCTGTACACCTAAGCCACATGCGGTTTTTATTGAAGTCGATTTACTAAACTCCATGGCCCACTTTACCACTCATTCTACCAGAAGGAGTTGCAGGCTCACACGAATGGGGACAGAAGGATATCAAGCCTATCTACACAAAACGGGTCTGTATTAATACGGGACTCATAGCTCTAGAGCAAGCTTATATGAATCATTATAGCAATATACACATGGTTTCAATCATTGATGTCATAGCCCATTCCAGGCAGTCCTAGAGATTCTATGAAGTTTCATTTATTAATGTAGGATGGCTAATCATTTCATCTGCCATGGGACAGCATCACATTTTTGATTCAACCCAGGTGTTACTATTAACCAGACCTAATCTCCTGGCGGCAAAGAGACAGTGTAGCACTGAAATTAAGCCAGCCAAGCCTAGCAAACCTGTCTAGATGTGTACACATTGCTAGAGCATTTAGAAAGTCAAGTTCTTCCCAGTGCTGAGTCCAGTTCGTCTTGTATTCTTACACTGCCAATATTAATCCACAGACACTTCAACATGTGACATTAAGATGTTCAACAGCCAACGCAGTTCCAATGTATTTGGTTGAGATCCATTTGATGAATCTCTGTTCCTTGTGTTGTAAAAAGATGATGACGCCATTACTAGTTCAACAGATAAAGCATTAGTAGCTGAATCACGAAGTATGTGTTCGACAAAAAACAGTTGCAATTTATTTATATCAAATAGACAGTACTTAAGAGGCATTGACTCTTCTAATTACATGGTAAATTGTTAGTTGTTTTTTGTTACCCACTACGTTTTAAACGGCCATTTAAACAGAAATGAAATACCCTTAAAAAAAAAGGATATATATAGATGTTTTTTTAACGTATGTGAAATGTGGCACTTCCCATTCCGCAGGAGCCCCTCAATGACCGAATGATATCATATATATATATTTTTTTTAACTTTAGACAGCCTTGCAACAGAGAACGTACAAAGAGGATGGTTGAGTCACCAATCAAAACGCTGCTGCAATCTGTACCCGACACTTGGTACAAGCCCTTCTGCAACACTAGGATCCCTTACTTCCGTAGATCCAAGGCGCCCCACCTGCCACAATCCCCCCTCTCCAACACCCCGCTTCTCTCCAATGGTCGTTTCCCAACTATTACCACGCCCTTCCGTAATCCCCATCTTTTGCCACCACTGTAAGGGGGAAAAAAGGGTTATGGGTGTCACCAAACTGCCTCCCTGTTGAATCTGCTTGTAAGCGTCTCTTCCGACAACGGTTTGCTATGTGAATGTTATATTTTGTCCAAGAAGACACAATAAGGAAAAATATTTAAGAAAAAAAAAAAATCTGCACTGTCTCTCACGATTTAAATCCCGCTCTATTGGCCAGAAGCGAGTAAGGTGGACCTGGAGGCCATATTGTTTAGTGCCCCCACAATTAATTTTATATGGGGATTCAAAAAGGAATGTATCTCAGGAAACTGAAGTGGTTGGAAAATAATATTAATATGTTAAACCCCGCAAAAAAAACAATAGGGACGGATTGCGGCGTTCATATTGCATAAAACGCACACCCTTTTGTTTTCTGCATTTTATTTTGCATGATAAAAAAAAAGATGTGATTGGCTGACATTAAAATTAAAATTATTTATACGCAGCCGATTTTAAGAAGATGAAATAAATCTTGGGTCATGCTTGTTACGTAACCGTTGCTCATATGATGTGGTTGGAGCACAAGTGTCTTGGGCTGGAACTTATAGCGTTTGGTTGTCCACATCATTAACTGGCAGGAACTGCCTTCCATACACTTTTGCACGGCAACCAACTTTTCAGGGTCCCATCGCAACGAAAAAAGGTATTGGACCTGGAAATAATCATTCGACAACTGCCACACAAGGAAAAACTGAAGCTCTCCGTCTTTACAAAGGTTATTCATTGCTTGAAATGCCAACAGGAGGCCAAATGTTGCCACATTACATGAAACATGGCAGCTGGGCACATTTAAACAGCAGGCAGAGCCACAGTCTTGAGGACCGTTTGTATTCATAACATGTTAACCAAACACAATTGTAATTGTTGGAAAGTAGTCATTTGAAAATGTTTGTTGTGGTTAATAGGGATTTATGGGGTTTACGAGTTGATCATATTGGGCATAAGGCCAGAGCGAACATACACAACTCCTTCTGCTATCCACTACCTCTCTTATATCCACAGATTTTATCAATATTATCTATTAATCTCTATCCATCAATACAGTAATATAGATCTCGATCCACCTTCACAATCCATTCTATCTATATATCCTCCGTACCTCAATATTACATATGGCCCTGACTCTCTAAAGTTCCTGTATTCATTGAGAACAAGATAACTCAGTGAACTTAGTTTGCACGAGCACCCACCCCCACCTACAGAGATCCATCTTCCCCCAATACCTTCCCCTGACCTTTATCAATCTACTCTGTCACTATGTAATAACAAACAGGCCACTCTCTCGTATGGGGTATTGCGAGCCTTTTTGAAAAATACCATTGTATTGTTCCGCAAATCTTCTCTATCCATTTATTTAAAGCTGGTGTCAGGCGGTTTTAAGCCCCAAGGACAAACCGTAAGCAATTCTGAAAGGGTGCAAAAACAAGACAAGCCACTCTGTCTATTATCACCTGATTTGTCATTCAAGACCAGTTTCTTCGTTTCAGTATATGTAGAGGGTTGTGCTTTAACTTACATTCTGCCCTTTTTCGTCTCTGTCATGGCACGTCACTGATCGGGTCCCCTGACCTCAGGAACCCCCATGTTTTGGTTTGCAGCAGATGTCTTGTCCATCAGTAAGGATTATTGCATGGTGAAACAAAATGGCTGCGGGTCAGGATCACTGGGTGGCCAGTAGAAAAGTTGCAAGCCATTGGTGATGACTTGGCTGACTTTTATATTTGTGGACCACGCAGCCAGGGCCAAAAAAATTAAATACAAATATCTCAGGAAACCAAGGGGGTGGCCAGAGGTTAGGGGGGGATACACCCAGTTCAGTAACTTTAAAAAAAAATGGGGGGGGGGAAGGAATACCTGCTTTAACACAGAGCATGATGCATACTAGCGCCGTACAACCAACCACAACGACACTCTATAGCACCCACCCAGGGCGTCGATACACCACGTACAACCAGCTGTACACCCACCACGGTGCGGCCGATACACCCACACACCGACACGCCGATTTTATCCAGCCCAGGCACGCCACATACACCCACACTCCAATAACCCTAGGCATGCAATTACATCACCCCCCAAAAAAGGCAATGATACACCAGCCCAGGCACGCCAATACACGGAACACTCCGATACAACCCATCCAAGTGCGCGGCGCATACACAACACACCGACACATCGAACACACTGACCCCTCTGAGTACACCCGCCCAGGGCGCACGAATACACACGGACACTCCAATACACCCGCCCCAGGTGCGTTGGATACATACAACACCCATTTACTTTGAACACAATGGCTTAATCTGCACTACAGGCATTCACACATACTTAACATTGAAATGCTGAATAAGATCGTCTTCGTGGACTGTGAATGAGCTTGAGGCCTCTAAAGAGGGTACAGATCTATTTTTACTCTTGTGGTGTGGTTGGGTTTGGTTATGTTGAAGGGGGCGAACTGTATGCTCATCTGCATGTCTTAGGCAGGTCTGCAACCCCGCCTTTCCCCATTATCACCCAGCACACAGCACTTACACTGCAGCAAGGGATTCTGGGAAATGACATGCAAATGAGCACACAGTGTTACTTTTTGCCTCAAAAACCATTTTTAACATGGTTCCCTATAGGCTTAAGCTTGCTGCATGGTCACAGCTTTGAGCACAGCCAGGGTTAAGGTGCATACCCAGAAAACCACCCACAGACAGCTTTTTGTTTTGAAAATTCTTTTATTATGCAGCGAATCTTTACAACAAGATTATAACAGTACATAAATCATTTTCCAAACGGAAAAAAAACCGCGACGTTAACAACGGCGCAGTGCATATCCCACACAACTCACATACATTTT
>WSYH01015271.1:0-14497 GCA_036426205.1 Ascaphus truei
ATACTAGGGCGCTCACTCTTTAACAGAAAGGTATTAAAAAAATATAGGGCGCTCACTCTTAACAGAAAGGTATTATAAACAATACTTAGGGCGTCTCACTCTTTAAAACAGAAAGGTATTATATAAACAATACTAGGGGCGCTCTCTCTTTAACAGAAAGGTATTATAAACAATATAGGGCGTCTCTCTTTAACAGAAGGTATATAAACAATACTAGGGCGCTCTCTCTTTAACAGAAAGGTATTATAAACAATACTAGGGCGCTCTCTCTTAACAGAAAGGTATTATAAACAATATTAGGGCGCTCACTCTTTAACAGAAAGGTATTATAAACAATCTAGGGCGCTCACTCTTTAACAGAAAGGTATTATAAACAATACTAGGGCGCTCACTCTTTAACAGAAAGGTATTATAAACAATACTAGGGCGCTCTCTCTTTAACAGAAAGGTATTATAAACAATACTAGGGCGCTCACTCTTTAACAGAAAGGTATTATAAACAATACTAGGGCGCTCACTCTTTAACAGAAAGGTATTATAAACAATACTAGGGCGCTCACTCTTTACAGAAAGGTATTATAAACAATACTAGGGCGCTCACTCTTTAACAGAAAGGTATTATAAACAATACTAGGGCGCTCTCTCTTTTCAAAACAAAGCAACCTACAAATTAAGTTTAATGCAGATCATTGGGCAAAAGAGTTATACACAAGACCAACATAAAACAGATTTTTGCAACAATAAATGTGGAAAAGACAGTCCCTTGCACATAATTAATTACATCTCAAAAATGTGTGTGAGTAACTCCTCTTAATTCATCTAACTACCCTCAAATCATAAGCTGACAAAACATTGTTCAAAATGTTAAACATACTCGAAAACACTAAAAAGGTCAAATGCTACTGTGAACCACAATTTTATGTTAAAAAAAAGAGTATTTCTATCCACTAATCTATAGCCCACAAAACTTAGAGAAACACAGTAGGAAAAAAAATGAAAATAACAATAAATATAAGGGGAACAGCTAAATAATAAGTAAATGTTGATTTTATGATGGCCAAGTAAACAGAATAATTTAATAACAGCTGCACAACCCTGGCATAAAAAAAAGTGGTAGATGCAAAAATATATACAGACATACAGCAAATGCAGAATATTTTTAAACTCATTTTGCTGCTGTGCTAAGCACAGTAAATAAATTAATATTTTTTACTCAATTTCAACAGACACTTATCTTTGGATTTACAAAAAAAACAGGGTTTTTAACTGTGGTACCTTGCGCACCTGTGGTCTTTGGAGATTTTAGTGGGTGGTCCCTGGAGTCCTTCAGTATGAGCAGCTTTCCCTCACTGTGACCTTTCTATCACTGCCAGCATATTAATGCAAGAGAATGATTTTTATATCAGGTCCAGAATTTGTGAAATATATATTTGACACATGTATATATGAATAATGAGAACAACCAGTGAGTGTAGTGTTACTCTATAGCAGGGTTTTTCAACCAGGGTTCCCGGGCCATCCCTAAAGGGTTTCCTGCAATTTTCTGGACATTTCAAAAATTGTATCAAATACGGAGGAATGTACAATGCATATGATCACGAGTTGCTATTAAAGAAGGTTGGGGGTTCCTCAGAATTTCACAGGGTCCTTAACCAAAAAAAGGTTAGAAACCACTGCTCTACACAATCATTAACATGGTCAGTGAAACTTAAGTACCCCTGCCTTGAAGCATTCTGAGCCAATTGTATATTAGAAAGCTCCTTAGTACTCTGCTTCGCAGTAGAGGTGGGCAACCCGAATCACCGCCGGTTGTCCAGTTCATTTCAGCGGACATTTCCATGGATTAGTCTCAAAAAGACAGATTCTGGGGGTTATTATTTCTGTCACTGAAAAATTCACCAACGGATTCGGAATCCGAATCTGCAAACTGATTTATTAGGGGGGTGAGTATATAGTAGGGGTTGCAGCCCCAAGTTATAGCCACTGTGTTTAAGCAGGGTTTGGCTCTGGGTTGGTTGTGCTGATGCGCTTTAGTACTATAGTTTAAACATTTATATATTATTTACTTAAAAAACTTGCTACTTAACCATTAACCTGTGACTGGCTGGACTGACCCCTGTCTGTGTGTGTCCAGTCCATTCCTGGGATGGTGCCTGAGTGGCCTGGCCTTCTGCTGTACTCTCTCTGTGCTATTATATCAATTATATGCGTATATTCTAATTAATAATAATATTATAATAATAAACAATAGTGTGTCAATTAGTTTCAAGGAGGGGTACATTTATACCATTTAGTGTCTCATTCTCTGCACCCTTGTGTACCAATGCGTAGCCCAGGCCACTAAGGCAGCAGCCACAGTCATTCCATACTAGAGCAGCCACTGCCATTCTTACATAGAGCAGTCACAACTGCCCATTCCATTACTGAAGCAGCCACTGCCATTCCATACTAGAGCAGCCACTGCCTTCCATTATAGAGCAGCCACTGCCATTCCATTACTAGAGCAGACACTGCCATTCATTACTAGAGCAGCCACTGCCATTCCATTACTAGAGCAGCCACTGCCATTCCATTACTAGAGCAGTCACTGCCATTCCATTACTAGAGCAGTCACTGCCATTCCATTACTAGAGCAGTCACTGCCATTCCATTACTAGAGCAGCCACTGCCATTCCATTACTAGAGCAGCCACTGCCATTCCATTACTAGAGCAGCCACTGCCATTCCATTACTAGAGCGCCACTGCCATTCCATACTAGAGCAGCCTCTGCCAGTTCCATACTAGAGCAGCCACCTGCCATTCCATTACTAGAGCAGCCACTGCCATTCCATTACTAGAGCAGCCACTCTCCTTCATTACGCAGCCACTGCCATTCCCTTACTAGAGCAGCCACTGCCATCCATTACTAAGCAGCCACTGCCATTCCATTACTAGAGCAGCCACTGCCATTCCATTACTAGAGCAGCCAACTGCCATTCCATTATAGAGCAGCCACTGCCATTCCATACTAGAAGCACATGCCATTCCATTACTAGAGCAGCCACTGCCATTCCATTAACTAGAGCAGCCACTGCCATTCCATTACTAGAGCAGTCATGCATTCCATTACTAGAGCAGTCACTGCCATTCCATTATTAGAGCAGTCACTGCCATTCCATTACTAGATAGAGCAGCACACTGCCATTCCATTACTAGAGCAGCCATGCCATTCCATTACTAGAGCAGCTACTGCCATTCCCATTACAGAGCCAGTACTGCCATTCCATTACTAGAGCAGCCTCTGCCATTCCATATAGGGCCAGCCACTGCCATTCCATTACTAGAGCAGCCACTGCCATTCCATTACTAGAGCAGCCACTGCCATTCCATTACTAGAGCAGCCACTGCCATTCCATTACTAGAGCAGCCACTGCCTTCCATTACTAGAGCAGACACTGGCCATTCCATACGAGAGCAGACACTGCCATTCCATTACTAGAGCAGATCACTGCATTCCATTACGATAGAGCAGTCACTGCCATTCCATTACTAGAGCAGTCCACTGCCCATACATTACTGAGCAGGCACTGCCATTCCATTACTGAGCAGCCACTGCCATTCCATTACTAGAGCAGTCACTGCCATTCCATTACTAGAGCATCACGCCATTCCATTACTAGAGCAGTCACTGCCATTCCATTACTAGAGCAGCCACTCCATTCCATTACTAGAGCAGCCACTCCATTCCATTCTAGAGCAGCCACCTGCATTCCATTCTAGAGCCACTGCCATTCCATACAAGCAGACCTGCCATTCCATTTCTAGAAGCAGTCACTGCCATTCCATTACTAGAGCAGCCACTGCCATTCATTACTAGAGCACACTGCCATCCATACTAGAGCAGTCACTGCCATTCCATTACTAGAGCAGCCACTGCCATTCCATTTCTAGAGCAGCCACTGCCATTCCATTACTAGAGCAGACACTGCAATTCCATTACTAGAGCAGCCACTGCCATTCCATTACTAGAGCAGTCACTGCCATTCCATTACTAGAGCAGCCACTGCCATTCCATTACTAGAGCAGCCACTGCCATTCCATTACTAGAGCAGCCACTGCCATTCCATTACTAGAGCAGCCACTTCAATTCCATTACTAGAGCAGCCACTGCCATTCCATTACTAGAGCAGCCACTGCCATTCCATTACTAGAGCAGCCACTTCAATACTATTACTAGAGCAGCCACTGCCATTCCATTACTAGAGCAGCCACTTCAATTCCATTACTAGAGCAGCCACTGCCATTCCATTACTAGAGCAGCCACTGCATTCCATTACTAGAGCAGCCACTGCCATTCCATTACTAGAGCAGCCACTGCCATTCCATTACTAGAGCAGCCACTGCCATTCCATTACTAGAGCAGTCACTGCCATTCCATTACTAGAGCAGCCACTGCCATTCCATTACTAGAGCAGCCACTGCCATTCCATTACTAGAGCAGCCACTGCCATTCATTCTAGAGCAGCCACTGCATTCCATTACTAGTGCAGCCAGCCCACTGACAGCCACTGCCATTCCATTACTAGAGCAGCCACTGCCATTCCATTACTAGAGCAGCCACTGCCATTCCATTACTAGAGCAGCCACTGCCATTCCATTACTAGAGCAGCCACTGCCATTCCATTACTAGAGCAGCCACTGCCAATTCATACTAGAGCAGATGCCATTCCATTACTAAGAGCCACTGCCATTCATACTCTAGAGCAGCCACTGCCATTCCATTACAGAGCAGCCACTGCCATTCCATTCCTAGAGCAGTCACTGCCATTTCCATTACTAGCAGCCACTGCCATTCCATTACTAGAGCAGCCCACTGCCATTTCCATACTAGAGCAGCACCATTGGGGCCAGACTGTACCACTGCCAGTTCCAAGCAAGCAGCAGCAGCAGCAGCAGCAGCAGCAGGCAGCAGCAGCGCAGCAGCAGCAGCAGCAGACAGCAGCAGCAGCAGCAGCACAGCAGCAGCACACAGCCAAGCAAACCAAGACACTGTGCAAAGGTGCCAAAAGCAGCAGTAAAAGTAAATAAAAACCACACAATTTTTCTCTTTTGTCTCTTGTTACACACGCACACGCACACGCACACACCACACAGTAAAGAGCGTTAGGAGAGGCAGTCATGGTGCATGTAAAGAAGATAAAGGATAGCCAAATAAGATCACGAAAGACTACTATATGGCACACCAGTTCAATAATGCAAAAGGTAAATGTATTATGTCCAAAATGCACATTCAGCAGCAGATCATCTGATCGTCGTCACCCTGTGGCCTCGTCCCACTGCTGCAGCTGCGCACGCTAAGCGTGCAAAGCACAAACAAGATATGCCCTCTATGGGACTGGCCCCGGTTCACTGCCTGCAGGCACCTGCAGAAAAGCGCAATGCGTGCAACCTTTGCCAAAAAGACAAGCCTGTTTGTGCGGCAGCCGCGAGCGATGGCCACGTCATGGCGGCGGTTCAGCCAATGAGGTAAAAAACCAGCCGCGTGACATCATGGGCGCCGTCCCCGCCACCTGTCGCGAGTGATCTGAAGTCCTTCAGATCGCTCGGATGGAGGGACGGGAACACGCCGCCAGGCACTCCTCGCGCGCGCACTGTGGGCCTAGCCCTGGCTAGTTAGCAGCAACCAAAACAAGTGAAAGGTTGCTCCTGATAGTGAAAAAACAATACAAAATCTGTGCTTGTAACCCGGGACTTATCACTGTTCTGAGAGAACTTGCCTCTAAATCCAGCAGTGTGCGGTTATGCACAAGGCAATCAACCAGACTGCATTGGCTGATTAGGACTTTTTAGAAAAAGTGTTGTTAAAAGAGCGTTGGATAAGCCCTTTGGCGGTTGTAAAAAATGAACCTAGGTATGCATTGCATAGCGTTGGAATAAGCCATTCGTTGTAAAAACGAAGCTGTTGTAAAAGAGGACTGCTGTATGTGACAGCAAGACAAGGGACAGACCTCATAACTGGAACACAGAGAGTGCCATAGCACAACAAGGATGCTGACCCAGGAGAAAACAGGGGCCTTTATTTTGTTGTTTTTAGCATGTTTTTGTTAACGGAACAGGCGATAAAGCCAAGATATAATTTCACCCAATTGGTCTCCATTAAATGTACTCTGCAAACATCTCTTACAGTGCTACTTCCAATATTAATGAAAATCTAAATTTTCAAACCATTAAGTGATAAAACACAAGTGTTAATATTTGTAACCGTGAAGGTAAATGTGATGGATCGTGAAATATTAAAGTACACAAGTGATTTCAATTTCTGATTTGCTGCGCTTATTGTATTATTATAATGCCCTGTACTGTTTATTTTTCTAAAGCACGAGCACACTTTTGTGGCACTATATAAAGATATGCATACAGTACATACATATTACATAAATACATACATACTCATAATGCATACATACTGTGAGACAAGTGACTATATTAAATAAAATATGTATGTAGAATTTCGAAAAAAAGGCTCACACAGTTCTGAGTGTTATCAATATTACAGAAGTGATAGAGTGGTGGCCTAACTCCCAGGGCACTTGAGGTTGGGTTTGTTTGCAGGGGATAACGGTCCAACTTCGTTGCAGCACAAAAACAAGGCAATACATTAATAAAATACATTCCTTTTTTTTACACATACTCAAATGAATAGTCACATGTTTCTTAGTTCAGTGTCGGAAAGTGCAGAGTATTTTTCCTGTTTCCAGAAAAATACGTTGTCACTATAGTCGATCGTACACAGCTCGTCTAGACTGCGAAAGCAAAACAACCTGCCTCGTCACCAGTTAAAAATCGACGTGTCTTCTCACATGGAATTCCACCTTATATAGGCTTTGAGCGTCTTCATGAGCAGCAGAAGGCGGTCAACGATTATGACAGGAGCAAGCAGGGGTCCCAGGATGAGGCCTTTTGCAGCCTAGAAAGTGGCATCTGAGGGGAGGGGAGCTGTGCAGGTGCTGAGGCAGGCACTTTGAGGAGCCACCATTTTGGTGAGCAGGTCATCCCTCTTATAATCCTCCTCAAAAAATATGAATCAATTTGCAGCATATAATGGCGCGACAATGATGATGAAAATTATAATTATAATGATATGTGCAATGGTTGATAAATTGCTTGACTGCCTAATAATATGACCGAAGTGTTGTCAGTATGAAATGGAGAGATTAATACCTTCAGGCACATGTTTAGCCCTTCGCTCTTTAAAGACAGAATTATATATCATTTTACCCCTGTTGAAGAGACAGTGGCAAATTAGAAGGAGAAGATAATTGATTATTGTACAGGCAGTGTTGGAGAGGATGAATGTCAGAGAGGGGAGGCCAATGAAGGTTCACAGAAGACATCCTCAGTGAAAGTTCATTCTACACAGAAACTGACAACACAATGGTCTCCCATCACCGCTTTCCTCCTTTCAGGGCTCAAGTGGTATTTGGTAGTAGTGGTGGTGTGGGTAGGGCAGTTGTTGTAGGGGTTGCAGTAAGAGCAGCAAAGTTTGTGGTGGTCCATCACTTGGGAAACGCTCCATCAATATGGCATGGTTTACAACTTGCGCAGAAGCTGCAGGGACCTCTAATGCTACTAGTGCAATAGACATGGTGGAGGGCACATAATATATATGTGATGTTCATTCCTGCCTCCTGACTCGATCCTCTTGAATGCTGGGCTGTTAAAAACAACACATGGCCTGCTCTGCAAAGGTGCAGTAGAGTGGCTGAGGTTCCTCTTGAAAGTGTGTTGTCAGACAAAAAAATATTTAGGTAGCTGGTGTGAAATCCTAACTGTCCCGTGGTAGCTTTGAAAAAATCACCTTGTATCAAGATGAATCAACATCTGATTCCTCAGAAATATATACTGCCCTGCATATAGCATCAAGAGACTCAGGAGGAGCAGTAGTTGATGGATTCCAATTAGGCCTGGGCATTGGGGCAAAATTTTGGGGATGCAAATTTTCATGTCCCCCCCCCACCCATACAGAGGCCCATCTTTTCCTCACTGGATTGCTGGGAGAGCGTGGGGCCACTGTAAAGTATACCTCACCTTCATGCCTCCCTACTCCTTCAACGTCTTGGCATCAAATGACGCTGCAACGTCACGTCATCGCGTTGGTACCGCAACGTCACGTCACATTGCATCGCCTTGCGATGGCAACTGATATCGCAATGCAAATTATTCCGTGGAGATTGCAGCGTCATGTGACGCTGTACACAGAAGTAGTGAGGGGGAAGATGGCAGAGGCAGAGGCGGCCGCGTGGGCAACACCAAAGTAAGGCATATGGGGGAGGGATTTGTAAATCTGGCACTGAGGGTTGTTACAACACTACCAGGGCCATCGCTACTGTAACACTACCAGTACTATAGCACCTTAAAAAAGACCAAATCTGTCTGCCTGTTCCAGAATCGTGTTCATGGCAGAGATGTGGTCATTATCACAAAAAAGTGCCAGTTGGTGGAAATGGCAGGTTTGGTCTAGGAATTGGATGGCATTTTGCCACAACCAAATGACCCCCGGCACTTCACTAAGTCTACACCACATGCCGGGACCTGTTGCCAGCGGCCCGCTTCGCCGCTAGGCTAAGGTAAGTGCTAATGTACCTTTATCTAAAACCACCTAATCTAACCCGTAATACTAACACTATTCTAGCTTGAGTCTCAAGCTTGAGGCGCAAAGTTCATCTTTCTGTCTTGCCTTTAAATACTTCGGGCAAGCTACCAGTCTATCTGAACAAGATCCCTCACCCCTACCACATGCAGCAACATCATTGAGATCTGACTCAAGAGTGACGTCATGGTCCCAAGGTTCAACAAAAGTATCTGGCGGCTCCTCCTTCTCTTACCGTCCACCCCATAACTGGAACAACCTACCGGAGGACTCTCACAGCCGCCACCAGTTAACTTCTTTCAAATCTAAGGCTTCACATTTTAATCTGGTCTGTAACAGGTATCACGCCTATAATATATATTGTCTTTAACTGTGCATACAATGTCTTGTATATAATGTATACTGTTCATTATGTAACTGTATTGTCTTAACTCTGTGCCCAGGACATACTTGAAAACGAGAGGAGGAACTCTCAATGGTAAAAACATTTTATAAATAAATACCCTAATAATCTTAACCCGTAGCCTAAAACCCTTTACCCTAAGTCCTTACCCTAAAACTTCTACCCTAAGCCCTAACCCTAAAAACTAAAACCCCTAAAGTTACCTCCCTACCCTAACCACTGAAATGTACCTTCTCTAGAAGTGGCCGCTGCGGAGGCTCCTGCGGATCGCCTCGGCGTAGGGCTCCTCTGCCAGAAGAACGTCGCCGGTATTTGGTCGAGTTTAAAAGCCAGTCCAAATGTCCAATCTGTACAGGTTGGCATAGGCACAGTGCTTGGCTTGTTGTGTTACTTAATACATGTACTGTATGTCCAAAATATAAACCAGTCACTGTAACTCTCAGTAAACACACAGGTGGGAGGAGGGTTCAAGGAAGTACACTTTTATTTAGTTAACATTTTGCTCATTTTGTTATAATTATTAACCTGAGAAAACGAAGTCGCTACTCTTTGAATGTTATTTACATAGTTACATAGTAGGATGAGGTGAAAAAAGACGTAGGTCCATCAAGTTCAACCTATGCTAAATTAGAGACAACAGATATTTTATCCTATTCAAACTTCTTATTGATTCAGAGGAAGGCAAACAACAAAAACCCCACAGTCATATCATCCAATGATATCTATAAGGGGAAAAATAAATGCCTTCCGGTCTCCAAGAATGGGCAATCAGATTAATCCCTTGATCAACATCCTCCATGTATACTATTTGGTATATCCTGTATACCTTTCCATCTAAAAAGATGTCCAACTTTTTTGAACAATTATTGTGATCTGCCATCAGTCTCCATGGGTAATAAATTCACATTTTAACTGCCTTACTGTAAAGAACCCTTTCCTTTGTGGGTGAATGAACTCCTTACTTCCAACTTAAGGATGGCCCTAGTCCTTTGTATGCCGTGGGTGATGAATGTTCTTTTGAAAGCTCCTTGTACTGTCCTCAAAATATTTTATATAGTTATCATATCCCTCTAGAAGGTTTTTTCTAATGTAAATAAATCTAATTTAGCTAGCATCCTCATAGTAGATTGTCACCCCCTTTATTAATTGGGTGGTATTCTCTGCACTCTTCAAGTTCCATAATGTCTTTTTTAGGATTGGTGCCCAAAATTTCTGTATGAATCAATGAATGGGATACTGCCACTAGTCTAGTAGCATAATGACTGACTGAATGTGTTGAGTAATTAAGTTAACAACATATAATTAAGTAACACAACCGGGCAGAGAGGCTGACTGTCTGAGATAAACTAAACGTAGCTAGCGTTATGCCGTTAATTAGTGATATCTAGACTGACTTGCCCGCAGTTACACGGAGTATGTCAGGGTCACCGCATAGCTTGCTGTCAGTGGCTTGTTCTGTGTGTTGTTATCTTCCTTATAACCACATGTACCACTGTAATGAGAAATGGGTTTTCTGGTTCTAGGGCAGCGGTGCACAAAGTGGGGGGGCGCCCGATATTTTCTGGGCGGGCGCAGCGTGCAGGGCCCCGAACTCTTCCCCAAGGCATTTAAATTAATGCTTGAGGGATCGGTGAGGCCACTGCAAACTGTAAATTACCTGGTCTCTGCCGGCGTCAGGACTCGGTTGTCCATGGCAAAACGTGGTCATGTACGTCACACGCGGGGCAATAATCAAACGCGCGACAATCATTGTTAGACACCAGACGGTAGAGAGGGGTGGGGGGGGGGGCGCACCACAGGAGCAGAAGAGGCAGAGGGAGCGCAGCAAAAAAAAGGTGTTGCGCGCCCCTGGCATAGGTGCATTGATGAGTTAACTTTTGTCTCTACAGATATGCTTGCATGTAGTTAATTTTGGATACGAGGGAAGGTTACTTTATTTGAGACCAGCCTATAGAGTGGGGGAGTCCCCTGGGAGTCGGCCTCCTTACTGGGGGAGTTGGCAGAAAAGCCGGATCAATACTAGGGCGCTCTCTCTTTAACAGAAAGGTATTATAAACAATATTAGGGCGCTCACTCTTTAACAGAAAGGTATTATAAACAATACTAGGGTTGACCATTCAAGATACTTGGACTCAATAAGGATGATCAGGGACACTGAATTTAGAGATGATTTTTTTTATGCTCATAATATTGCATTAAGTGAATTTCCTGCACATTTCCTGTACCTTGGTGTTAGCTTGTCTGTGGCACTGCTTGAGAGGTTGAATTTGTTGATACTCCCGTCACATCCCGGCAGGGAGTTTGGTAGGGCCCGTGCATGGTGAGTGACAGGAGGGGCAATGCGGCTATTCTAATAAAGGTTAGACAGGCCATTGCTCCACCTATCTTAAGGGATACCAAGGGGTTAACCCTGATCCTGTGTCTAAGTGATTGGTTATGTGTCACTAGTTAGATTAGGATAAAATATATTTTCTGTTATCTTTGTGTGCAGGACGGATAATTCACTCAACCATCCTGCACACAAAGAGACAGGGTCCTGCTAAGAATGGGGAAGATCACAGCTTCTGACATTATAATGAGTGGAGCGGGGTGCTGACTCAGGTCTGAGGAACAATGCCTCTCTGAGCAGGGCCATTGTTCAGCCCAGATATGGTGAACATCTCTGAGGAGATATCGGGCTAGCTGTGGGCACTGTTGTGGTATGAGTAACGTAGGCCCCGATTCCCATTGACCAGTTTGAATGTCCCACTCCTCTGCAAGGCCACCCCATGGGCTGGCATAGGGGCATGGTTCTCCCCCATGTCCTGATTGGGCCATCACAGACGAGCCTCCACTCTGATTGTTGATCGCAGCATCCACACACTGATTGGTTGGCAACCCATCTTCCATGCTTTTTATGGAGATGGGAGCCAATGTAAGGAGTTGCCAACTTCAGTTCCACAGACATATTCGGTCGTAGCATGAAGGTGTCATCTGAGGTTTTGCGGAGACACCACAGTGAGGCTCGTAGTGGAGCTATTGAACTTCTATAGTGAAAATAGCACGGACTATTGTAGTACCCACAGGAGACAGAGAGTGGAAGCTGCCGGGTTAAGCCTTGGAAGCGGCACCTGCACTTAGTGGAATTAGGATTCACCCGTATTCCCTGTTCTGGTGAGTTTGTACCAAACTGTATGTAGTGTTGTGTCTGTCGATCTCGGTCAAAATAAACTTGCTTTATTTAGCCTCTTGCTCTGTTGGTATATGTGATCCTGTGTGTTAAGTGTCCTGGTCTCCGTGACAGTAAATATGGTGGGCTCTTTACTCCTCGGACCAGCATCTCCTGTTGCTACAACATGTTACCTTGACGACGCAATGTCACGTGATGCACAAGGGCTTCTTGTGCATCATGTGATGTCACATTGTCATGGCTAGCGTCGTCACATGATAGCAGGGAGGACAACGCTGGCATTTACAGAGGTTGCAGCGCTCTCCTCCGGCATCACAGTTTAAATAATGTGGTGGTAATTAACCACAAGAACATTAAACTGTGATTACCAAAGTTGGGCGGGGAAAGACGGGCCGGGTCTCTGTAAGGTGAGGTCAGGTGCCGTGACACTGATGGCGTGCCTCGGCAGCACTCCTGCAGCGGCACAAGCGTGTGCAATGCATGCTGTGTGTAAGTATGTGTATTGTCAGCGTCTGTCAGTAGTATCTGTCAAGATGAGGGATGGGGGGGGGAGAGAGGAAGGGGGGAAGTGGAGAGTGAGGATATGGGAGGGAGAGGGAGAGGGGGGAGGGAGGGAGAGAGGACGGATGAGAGGGAGGAGAGAGGGAGGAGGAGAGAGGAGGGGAGAGGAGGATGGAGGGAGGGGACGCGAGAGAGGATGGTAGGCGAGGGGAGAGAGAGGATGAGGTGGAGGGGAGAGAGAGAGGATGGGTGGAGGAGGGATGGAGAGGAGGAGAGGATGGGAGAGGAGAGAGACGTGAGAGAGGGATGGGGGAAAGGAGAGAGTGACGAGAGGGATGGGGGGAGGAGAGAGTGAGAGAGGATGGGGTGGAGGGGGAGAGAGTGAGAGAGGATGGGGTGGAGGGGAGAGTGAGATTAGAAAGATGGGGGGAGGTGGAGTGATGAGAGAAGGGGGAAAAAAAGGAGTGAGAGAGGAAACGGGAGAAGGCGTTGGGAAGTGTGTGAGCGAGAAGAGGGGGGAGCACTTAACCTCCTTCCCACCCCCACTGGCGTCGGTGTTGCCATGGTAGTACAGTAAATGGGGGGAGGGGGGAGTGCAGTTGGTGTACTGCCCCGGGTGCAAAAAGACTTGGTTCCCTCTGGTTCTAAGGGTGTTCTTTTCACCTATATTTTCAGCGATGGCTTTGAGATCTACAACAGATTGTCAATACCTTGGTTTTATTTTTGACCTCTACAGCTGCTCATTGTGGCCAAAAGCGCATGTAGTTGTCATTCATTTGATAAAAAAAATACACAATTTAGATCACTTAATATAAACATCTTAATTTACTCAAGGGGATAAAATTGGGGCTGCCTAACTCTGGCTGATTTAAGCCAGAGGGTCTCACTGTGAACTAGCAACTAAATTATCACATTAAAAGTGACACGCAGTGTCTTCATTTGAGATTTTAGCATGTAAATGCTTTGAAGATACATTAGCAGAGTGTAACACCCGGGGGCATGTTTCTAATTCCAGTCGGGTGACAGTGGCACATGAAGAGACAATATAGGAGTCACAGGTTCCAAGCTTCACATGTAACTCCAGCAATACTCAAAGCGTTTTTGCATCTAGTGTTTGTAAAGTGCATGTGCACCAACAACACTTAAGCATTTGAACAATACTAGGGCGCTCTCTCTTTAACGAAAGGTATTTAACATACTAGGGCGCTCACTCTTTACAGAAAGGTATTATAAACAATACTACGGCTCACTCTTTAACCGAAAGGTATTATAAACATACTAGGAGCGCTCACTCTTTAACGAAAGGATTATATAAACAATATAGGGCGCTCACTCTTTAACAGAAAGGGATATATAAACAAAATATAGGGCGCTCATATTAACAAGAAAGGGATTATAAACAATCTAGGGCGCTCTCCTTAACAGAAAGGTTTATAAAACAATATAGGGCGCTCTCTCTTTAACAGAAGGATTTATAAACAATCTATAGGGCGCTCTCTCTTTAACAGAAAGGTATTATAATACAATACTAGGGCGCTCTCATCTTAACAGAAAGGTATTATAAAACAATATTAGGGCGCTCACTCTTTAAAGAAAGGTATTATAAACAATACTAGGGCGCTCACTCTTTAACAGAAAGGTATTATAAACAATACTTAGGGCGCTCACTTTAACAGAAAGGTATTATAAACAATACTAGGGCGCTCTTCTTTAACAGAAAGGTATTATAAACAATAACTAGGGGCGCTCACATCTTTAACAGAAAGGTATTATAAACAATACTAGGGCGCTAAC